>JARKIF010000125.1:0-99327 GCA_029378245.1 Roridomyces roridus | reverse complement strand
GGGGTGTGTCGGCTCGTAGTCTCAAGCGGAGAAATCCTAAAGTTTGGGACATGCACATGGGACATGATGAATGAGCCTCCCATGGCCGACGGTTGTAGTCCGTGCAAGATAGATATCGGTCGTCCAGCGCTTCAAGTTTGCAGCCGACCGATGTCCGAGGGCCCTTCGGTCGTGGTGGGATTTGGTATAGTCGCCCATCCGCACGGAGAATTGCAGTGCGAGCCAAAACCAGCACGTTCACGTTGTGCCTGGAGTCGTCAGGGCAGGATTGGGGCAGGAATGAAAAATGAAAATGAAAAAAGAACTGGATTATACATTACCAATGTGCACAGTCAAGACGAGTTCGAATAGTTAGTCGGCTTGGTACATCCCGACCGCGAGCGCGTTGAAGCGATAGGACTATCAGAACCGCTGCCAATTGCCCCGGTGCAACTTGCAATCCTGACAGCATCGCGGAGATAGTTCAGCGGCGACCCGAGCGTGTGCGAGAAAACAGCAGCAGTAGAGCATGGAAGCGACATCAAAGGAGCCCAACGCCTGCTAGAATATCCCGACCCAGCACGGGAATTGTAAGCCCTGAATAATCCCCGACCCATTTGGTTCCCAGGACACGTATGGCGGGCGCTGCGCGTATAAAGGTCGAAGGTCCAAGGGGAGGCAAGTAGCAGCGACAAGACTCGGAGAATCCAATGACCATCCGCCTCATTGCCCTCATGAACCGCCTCCCGCACCTCTCCTTCGAGGAGTTTGACCGCCACTGGTGCGCTTGAAACCCCTCCCGATTAGGACCAGAAGCTGACGGTTCCCAGGGGTGAAATCCACGGCCCCCTCATCGAGGCGCTACCAGGCGTCAAGTCGGCGGGCTCGTCACGTACAAGCAGGTGGGTGGGCGCACGACCGTTTTCTTTCTCGACTTCTGACTGAAACGCAACAGTTCCACATCTCGCGCGAGACGAACGCTACCCTTGCTGCCGCAGGCCTGCCCTTGCTCAAGTATGACGGGATGGTCGAATGGGAGGCCGAGCGAATCGAGGATCTACTGGAGCTCTGGGCATGTGCAAAGATGGAAACCCGATCTTGCCGGACGAGAAGAACTTCTTTGAGCGAAGCAGCGTGCAGGTCATGACAGGGAATTGGAAGTGAACGCGTTGTTGCGTTGCCTCGTACAAGTATACGCGGATCGCGTCCCGTTTGGTGTCTATGGCGTGGCTTTTCGGTGTGTATAATGCCCGCCGGCGTACTTCCACCCGCTGCTCCACGAGCGCTCCTTGCATCGGAGCCGCAAGACCACCTCCCATTCCGGAAACTTCCAAAGACGAGCGCAGGATGACGCTCGGCTTTGTTCCGTTGTCCATATAACACGAGCGCTAGGATGTGCTGGAATCTAAACCTCGTCAGAATTACCCGCTGCAGCCTGCTTCGTTCGGAGAAGATCATGGCCCAATGGTCCGTCAGGAGATGTAGGCCTTAAGCGCTCTGCAGGCCTGAATGGTAAGACACAACTTGAAAGATTAGCAAGGGACGGAAGGCTGGACCCAACTTTTGAAGGCTGAACGCAAGCCGTCGTCGATTCAGAGAATGGTGTCCCAGAATGAGGTTCCAATGGAGATCAGGTGTGGCTAAATCTGAAGGAGTGGATTCGAACGTTTTCCTCTTCGGCAGCACGAGAATCGACCGCCTCGAAAACGGCTTGACGAGGTTCAGGACAAGATTAACAGCCGCACCGCACGATCAACTCTTTCTCCGTCCTTACCACTGCTGCCAAACTGCTGCTTTCTCGATTGCAAATCGAAGCCTCCCTCTCGCCAATTTTTCCAGTGCTTCAGCCACACTGGGATATCTAACGCTGAAAAAACACTACTCCTGAATCCTGATCGTCGATTCGTCGATATCTCAAGAATTTCGCATATTCTTTGCGCGTACCACTCAGTTAGTACACGATCCAGCCCAAGAACTCATCGAAATCCCAGGCCAACTGCTGTCATGGAAAATGTCCCCGATGAAATGACCACAGAGATCTTCCATCGTTGTGTGGACGCGGACCTGGCGTAGACCTTGTTCTCGCTCATACACAGCACGGTTGCACCACACGCGGTCGGATTTCACCAGAACCATTCGTGGGTTGTAGCCCGCGTATCTCGTCGATGGCGCGATGTCGCGCTCAGCTCTCCGCGACTATGGTGCCGGATTGTGCTTCCACCTCTCTTCAAGACGAGAGTCTCGAAACGAACTTTGAGGATCCAGTTGGACCGAACCAAGTCGGTCCCACTTTCCCTTCGCTTCCACTGCCAGGGCTCGCTTGCTGTCGATGTACTGCATCATCTCCTCGCTTTTGGGCTCCGATGGAAGGAAATCCCGCTCCTTCACCCCGAACAGGCGTTTCTCGAGTCGTTGGCCAAGGATGGCGCAAGTTTTCCCGGCGAACTTCTAGCGGAAGGAACCCCCGACATTAACCTCTGCCGATCGATGCCCTCCTTGAAGCATTTGATTTGGAGGATAGAAGACCCACTAGCATCCCCTCCCATGGTCGCAACTTCGTACATGCTCAATTCGAGGGGCGTCCATCGGTTCGCAGATTTCCTATGGATTCTTTCACCTCCCTCAGCCAAGAGCCATGTTGTGGACACGATATCACGCTTTATCGAGACTCCGCTTCAAACAGTTCCTTGTCGACGACATCCCAAATCGCGTCCCTCAGTGTTAGCTCAAGCATACGTCGGTCTGCAGTTCTGCAACACCTGCCTGCACCGGCACTGCAAAAGCTCGTCGTCAGCCACCGAAACGATGGCCAAGCTGGATCGCTTGATGTCTGGAAGCCCATCATCTCCTTCCTGAATCACAGCGTATTTAATCTTCAACACCTCCGCCTCCAGAGCTCCACAACCCTGGAAACCGACCATGTACTCGAGGTCATCAAGTCCCCTTGTGGGCAAGATCTCGTCCGCCTTGATGTTTATTACATCTCCGACCCGCTTCATTTCCTCAGGACGCTTGCGGACAAAGACGAGTGGGTCCCCGAACCTCCGTACTTTAGCTCTCGTTGAAGTGGCTGAGGAGGATGTCGTGAAGATTCTCGTCGACCGGAATCCCACCGTTCGTATATTGGAGTTCTCCGAGTGGGAATGAGATTTGTCGGAGAAGAATGTCCAGGACGGGTTTGGATGTATTCATCCTCCGTCGGCCGTACTCGTCACATAGGCGCCCCTAATGACGACTTTGGGGTATCATATCTAGCAGTATTCTATTGGAGAACGAGGTTGTATTTCTATTTTCCTGGATCCGGAGGTCCAGGTCTCCAATCGCTAATTGTGTCCAGTGCAATCATTCCATATTTTACCACGCTCTGATTCGTTACTTTTGATCATGATTGCACAATGTAATGCTTAGAAACCCTGGCGAGGGAGTGCGGCGCGCAGCGGCGCACGGACCAGCAGGCAGCATCCTTCAGTTCCATTCAATGATTCATTTTTGCTCTTTGTGGAAGACGGAGGACCCAGGTCTGCCCGGAGGGCGGTGCTATTGAATATTCAGTATACGATTCCTGCATCTACAGTATGAAGTACCGGGCTGCGGATGGCATCAGTCAAACGGAAGGCAGGACGAGGAAACGCACTTGACGAAAGAACAATGTATAACGAAGGTGGCTCCCAATTGAGACTTGTGCAGTGAACGAATATCTAGGATATCTATCTGTATGTTCGTTGCTTTGCAATGTAGATGCCGCACGGAAGATGGACAATAGGTAGTCTCGGCAGTTTTCGAAACCACTTGTGGGCACTCATACGTAGGCACGGACACGGAAGGTAATCAGAAACTTGTAGCATTGGCTTTCATTCATATTCATGGTTATTCGACTTGTAAACGAGGCTTCAGCACGACACGAATACATTCCCGCCCCACTCAAGCATCATGACGGTACTTGGCTGTCGAGCACATCAGTCAAGAAGGCGAGCGTTATAAGCAAACGTACTGAACGAGAGAAGGACAGGCCACAGATGACCACGTCCCCACCGCCTCCAAAAAGGAGACCCAACCACCGTTCCACCAGTCGGACGTCTTACGATCTTGGACTCGGATATCGTGTCTGCTGTATGCGGCATGCCCGTCGACCAGACAAGCGTTGTCGCCAACGCCCCGGGAGTACATACACCGCTTCAGCTTGACGGGCTCGCGCGCGGCATGCTCAACGAACCGAAGGTGAGCCCCTGCAGCACCTCCGGGTGTACATCTACAGCGCGACGGACTTGACGACATGTCTTGACCGAGATCTTTCTTGAGGATAAGACGGACTTGAGGGTGGGGATGTCGACGACGAAGAAGTGGGCGTCGGTGGAGCTCTAGGGGGAGGTTAGATGTGTGTCGTGGCTGGTGAGGAATGGAGGACGTACGGGTCGTGGGTTGTGGTCAGCATTGGCGAGAACCCAAGCAGTGGGTGCGAGGGTCAACGCGTATTCCCAACGATGACCGACGGGTGTCTGTAAGTATGATGAGCAGCGGCAGAGACGTCAAGAGGCCGAGGTACCTGAGAGGTCTCGACATGTGGGTCCAGGCATGGCCAGCGAAGACGACGAAGACAAGGGGCATCTGTGGGCGTGATGAGCGAAGCCAGAGAGTATGAAAAGGCTCGCACACCTCAAAGTGTGGCCAGGAACATTATCGACAGGATGTGTGGGTCCACGGTGGGGGAGAGCGATGGTGATGGTGCCCGCGGGGCCTAGAGAGAATAAGCGAAGGGATATGGGCTGCAGAAGCCACGGTACCTCACAGATATGCCAACGATGTCGAGAGCAGCGTCAACCGGACGTGTGGGTCCGTGGGCTAGCGACGGTAGTCTGCACGAGGTATGAGACCTGGGGAAGAGCTGCTGGGGTCTCGTGAAGGGAAATGCGGCCTGGTGGGTCCACGCCCATCAGTCACTTGCGTTGCTTGCGTTACTTGCTCGTTTGAGAACAAGGAATCGAGTCATCCAAGCGAACCAATGGATGGCGCGCGTTTCGGAGCGCGTAGAAAGATTGAAGGGGAGCCCGAAGGATGCCAGAGCACGACTTGGAGGAAATGGGGATTCACAGTTCCATGCGACGCGCGTTCGCCACAGACCGAGGTGACCGAAGCTGGAGAGTGGGTTCTCAGGAGGATTCGGAGGCGGCTCGAGATGCAAGGAAGGGTTGGGCGTGTAGGAGGCACTGAAAGCTTTGTACTTGGACTGGAAAATTGAAATGCTTGAATGCAGTCTGCCCCGGCGCTCAGCGTCGAGAAGCCTGACGCTGAGAGGAGGTCTGGAGTACGATGCTGGGTCGTCGTGTTTTAATGCATTAGGAAGAACGAGCAGACAAGACTTTTTGATCCGTCAAACCACCTTGGTCCTTCGAGTTCACCGCCGACCTTCAAGCTTCGAGTCCACCACCTGCCTCCAGATTTCAACTCCAACGTCAGCGCCTGCCCCGACTCGATTCCATGTTTAGAACGACTGCGCGCCAATCTGTCACGGTGCCTATCCTGAGGATGGCGCTGACCGGCTGTTTTCATCTCTGAGCATAGCGCTACAGCTTCGTGCCTTCCAATGTCGATGGAGTTGCGACGCCCGCCGATGGGTCCGTCGTGGCTAGCCCTCCTCCAAGGTAGAAAAAAACCCCAAAGTAGCGGCCTTGATTCACATTATTGTCTCTCTAGGCCCGCGCAAATGTTCACAGAGGCAGTGGCCTCGACCTCACTGGATCGCACTTCACGAATGTTTCGGGGGACATGCATATCCATCACCATGCTACTCGTGAGCCCCTTTCGCCTATGCAGTCCAAGCATTCATACGTGGTAGCCAGTACGTCGACACCTGGGCTCATTCCTCAGGGCTCGAGAAGCCAAGTGCTTCCTGCGCCGAGCAGACAGGATGTCCTATATTCCGACAGCGAGAGTTACTGCAGCCAATTGTTGCGATGCGGGCGAGGCTTCCCTCTCTACCTTCCGGGGCCGGCGGAAACCTTCCTCCAGAATACCAAAGGCATGGTGTCTCCATCGGCGACGTCGGGAGCGTTACCCCGAGGGAGGATTCGACTTTTTGTTCAATATCTACCTCCCCGTCGATGATCCAGTCAACGTTATCGGCACTCCCGAAAACTTCTGCCCGTTAACGCCTCGCTACGTTTCGGGAGACATCACTCCTGTGGAGTACTCCGCCGAGGATTATGTCTCGACCCGATCTTCACTCGTGAAGCTCGATACTGGACCTCAGCCAATGTGCGTCAATCTTGTTTGTCTGGGATTCTTGTCCTAATATTTCTTTCCCTTCAGAGACTTCGCCGCCATGGAAAGTTCGTTTTCGACTGTTGCGGCCCCCAGGGAGCAGTATTGACCATTCCGCTCGGTTCGCACGTCGAGGAACTGGTCAACGTCGCAAATATGAAACGATACGCCCGCGAAAATGCCGAGAGCTGGTACCAATATGCCAATGGTGCCCGCGGACGGCAACTCACCAATGGCTCCTTGTACCTCGTCACCGGATGGGAGAAAGCGCTGATCTGGGGGCGAGCCTCCTTCCAGGATCTGTCAGCACAATCAACCTTTCGACTCGCGTTCGAGCCCACCCCGACGGCGAGACCCGGTCCTAGTATGGATGACCACTACAACTACGGCTACCGCTGGACCGCCGCGGGACCAGCTCGAACGAAGAGCTATGGATCTCTTCCGCAAACTGCTCCACTCAATCAAACCGTCTTCATACACGGTACTCCATCTCGCTTGGGTCAAGCATTTGGGGAAAGTTCTTCAAGGACGTCCAGATTTCTCAGATCGTGGATTCGAGGCTGGGGCGGCATAACAAGGACTGGGTGCCTTACGGCCCTCAAGGATTTTCCATTTCCTGGGCGCTTGGTTTTTCTGGCGGGGGTGGATCGGGGAGGGGGACACAGTACGCGGGCGAGCAGCAAGGTGGAGGAGGAGGAGGTGATGTGCGTAATGATGTCGGGATAGCTGACATCGCACCTACGAAACAAGTAAGTTTCTGCATTACTTTGGCGACCGGGCGATTGACTTGCGCTTTCTACAGCTTTTTCCGACCTTCTCAAGTAATTAACGACTATATCTTGCGCAAGGTAATTCTCACGATGACCACCCCTGCTTGTCGTCTCATTCGATCATTCCAGTGCCCCGATGCAGAGGTCGTCATGACTCACGACGACGACTGGCGAGATATTTTGCGAAGTGTCGGTGAAATCACGTGATTATATTTACGCATGTATTCACCTTCCGCAGGATGGTACCGCTACCTATTCGGACGAGGCAGCGATTGAGCTGCTTTATCGTGCCTGTGAGACGTTCACGCTGGTGGAAGAAGATGGACTCGCTACCATCCGCCGTCCGGACCCTGTGCGCGAGATCATCGAACGCCTGAGTAAACTCTTTCGAGACAATCAAGAGTGGTATACGCGATTTCTGGCATGCCGCAGTGCCTCCGCTCAATGGCTTCTGGATCGCTTACAAGACGTAAGTCGTGCTCGGCGATCCATCTGCCAGTTACTCAACAACTCGCTTCTAGCTCCTCGATTGCGATGCTAGTTCTGCCCCAACAGATCGACACAGACTCGTTGAGGCCCTTCTCAGGCTCTCTGCCGACTCTGGATTGTACCCCAGCTGCGTACCTCTCCCGGATCTCGGCGACGCAATACAAGTGGGTGATCGCGCAGTCGGCGATGTCTGGATGGGGCACCTCCGTGGGCAGTGTGTCGCTGTAACAGTGATGCCGGTATTCGGTGACTCGAATATCGACGCTGTACTCAAGGTGCAGCCATATCCCTCAAATCATATAACACCTGACCTGCGTAGGGATTTGGTCGACAAGCAATCATATGGAGGCAACTCTCCCATCCGAACCTTCTCCCATTCTACGGGCTTTACAAGTTCAGACATAGGCTCTGTCTTGTATCGCCATGGATGGAAAACAGGGATATTCGAGCATTTCTGAAGGAACAGATGTGGGAAACTGACCGATTGCTGTCTCTGGTAAGGCTCCGGGTCTTGACTGTGGTTCCTGTTGACCTGGACCAACTACTATAGATCCTTGACGTAGCTCTCGGCCTCGAGCACCTCCACGCTATGCATGTCACATACGGCGATCTGTCAATTGTAGGTCACTCCCTGCTGCTCCTGCTCAATCACTTACACTTGGACAGGACAATATCTTGGTTACTTCCTCAGGAAGGGTGTGCATCGCAGATTTCGGACTTGCATCTATCTTCTCCTCAATAATCCCGCTCCGGGCTCCAAAAGTGCGCTATCCAGCGCCGGAGCTACACAGAAATGGATCCAATAAGGATCGTCGTTCAGACATTTACAGTTTCGCTTTGGTTGTTTATAAAGTACGTATCTATTCTTCATCCTTCCCTTATTGATTTGTCCCGAGATCCTAGCAGAGCCCACGCCCTTCCGGCAACTCCCCATCGAGAGCGTCTTGATGAGGGGCGGTCGACCATCCCGTCCACCCGCCTGCTCTGGAACCCCTGCATTGGAGGGTCTTTGGGCCCTCGTCGAAGACTGCTGGCACGCAGACCCCGACAGCCGACCGACAGCAGCTCAAGTCGTCGAACGCTTGAGGGGAGGTGATATCGGGGCCTCCGAGAGCTCCGTGCAATCTGAGAACGACTGGGATTCTACCTCCATATCCAAGTTTCGTCGTCTGCTTCGGGGCAAACAGGCCCTACCTACGCTGGACGAATTCGAAAACGTGGTTTATGGTACCGGTAAGTACAGCCTTGCACTCAAAGTCCTGGTTCATTACCTTCAGCAGTGCGAGCCTCCCAGCCTCCCGGAAATGATTTTGTGGCATTATGTCTCGAAATGACCAACCGCATTCTCCGAGAGAACGCGCAAGTATTTTTACTTTGAATATATGATTCCCCAGTTTGTACTTCTACTTATACTTGTAATGAATGATTCCCCAACCCTGCATACGCAGTATGAAGTACCGGGCTATCGGACGCGTCAGTCAAGGAGACAAATATAAAAGCAGACTGACTCCACGAATGAACAGAAAGCCACGAGAGTGACGACGACCCCGCGACGATCCAAACGAGACCCACTCGCTGACCATTCCCACCGGTCGGACGTCTTACGATCGTCGACTCGTGTATCGCGTCTGCTGTATGCGGCATGCCCGTCGACCAGACAGACGTCGTTGCCAAGCCCCGGGAGTACATTCAGAGAACCGGAGGTGCGCCCCTGCAGCAGCCCCGGGTGTAAATCTACCACGCGACGGGTTTGGCGATGTCTTGACCAAGATCTTTCTTGAGGATAAGACGGGTTTGAGGGTGGAGATGTCGACGACGGAGCAGCGGGTCTCGATGGTGTTCTGCGTGGAGGTTAGATGTGTTGCGCATGATAAAGTATAGACGGCATACTGGTCGGAAGTGGCAGTGAAGGAAGTCCAAATGGCACGATAGTGGTCGGTGATCGACGAGGGTGTGGCCATCGAGTCTGCAAGTGCGATGAGCCACGACAGAGAGAGGATGGAGAGGCTCGGGTACCTTAGAGCGAGGCCGAGGAGACCGTTGACCGCATTTGTGGGTCCAGGTGGGGAGAGTGATGGCGATGGTGTCAGTCGGTGCTGGGAACGATGAGCGATAGAAGATGCGCTCGGGGAAGGTATAGCACCTCACAGATACGCCAGCGATGTCGAAGATATCGTCAACTGGACGTGTGGGTCCATGGGCTGAACGATGATGGTCTGCCAGAGGCGTGAGGACATTGACCAAGAGCCAGATGAAGTACGAGCGTACCGTGATGAGAGACGACCTCCTCTTGAGGGGGTAGACGATGGTGGTAGCGGAGAAAGAGCTCTTAGGGTCTCGTGAGGGGAAATGCGGCCTTTTATCCGTGGTGGGTCCACGTCCATCAGTCACTCGCGTTACTTGCTCGTTTTCGGGTCATCTACGCGACCCAATGAGTGACGCGCGTTTTGGAGCGCGTAGAAAGATTGGAGGGGAGCCGGCAGGCAACCAGAGTGGCCTCCACAGGGCGACTGGGAAGAAATAGGGATTCACAGCTCCATTCGACCCCCGTTCACCACAGATCCAAGCTACCGGAGTTGTGAAGTGGGTCTCAGGAGGATTCGGAGGCAGCTTGAGATGTAAATAAGGCTTGGTGATGTAGGAGGAGTGCTGGAATCCCTCGATGGAAGATCGCAAGATAAGGCCGTCTGCGAGGCGCTCAGCATCAAGGAAGCCTGAGGCTGGGACGAGGTTTGAGGCATGCAATATAGTGCTGGGTAGCCACGGCCGTGTTGTATTGCACGCGGGAGAACGACATGGTCGTCGCAGACAAGACTTTTGTTTTGATCCGTACCTCAAACATCACCCCACCCGACCTTGAACTTGACCAGGACCCCGAGTTTCAATTCCACCGTCAAGCGCCTGCCCCGACCCAATTCCATGTTTAGAACGGCCGCGCGCCAATCTGTCACGGCGCCCATCATGGCGCGGACTGGCTGTTTTCATTTCTGTGCATAGCACTACAGCTTCGCGTCTTTCTGCGGTACTCGATGGATGTAGCGACGACCAGCGATGAGCCCATCATGGCTAACTCTCCTTCAAGGTAAACGACATGCTGGAACTCGCGGCCTTCGTTCATATTGTATCTCCAGGACTGCACCGCAAATGTTTACTGAGGCTAGTGGCCTCGACCTCACTGGATCGCACTTCACGAATATTTCGGGAGGCATGCATACACACCACCATGCTAACCGTAAGCGCCCTTTTTACCTATGCGACTCAAGTATTCATTCGTGGTAGCCAGTATGTCGAGTGCTGGTGCACCTGGTATTCCTGAGGGACCAGCAATCTCAAGAAACCAAGTTCTGCCGAGCAGACAGCTTGCCGTGTATTCTGATAGCGAGAGCTACTGCAGCCAATTGCTACGATGCGGGCGAGGTTTCCCTCTCTACCTTCCAGGCCCCGGCGAAAACCTTCCTCAAGAATACCAAAAGCATGGTGTTTCCATTGGCGACGTCGGGCGTGTTACACCGGGCGGAGGATTCGACTTTTTCTTCAATATATATCTCCCCGTCGATGATCCAGTCAACGCCATCGGCACTCCTGAAAACTTCCACCCGTTAACGCCACGCTACGTATCGGCAGACATGACATCTCTGGGGTACTCCGCCGAGGATTATGTCTCGACTGGTTCTTCACTCGAGAAGGTAGATAGTCAGCCTCCACCAGTGTGCGTCAATCTTGCCTGTCTGGGATTCTTACCCTGTCTTATCTTTCCCTTCAGAGACTTCCCCGCCATGGAAAGTTTCGTTTTCCATTGTCGTGGTCCCCAGGGAGCAGTATTGACCATCCCGCTCGGCTCGCGCGTCGAGGAGCTGGTGAATCTCGAGAATATGCTACGATACGCCCGCGAGAATGCGGAGAGCTGGTACAAATATGTCAATGGTGCTCGCGGACGGCGACTCACCAATGGCTCCCTGTACCTCGTCACCGGATGGGAGAAAGCGCTGGTCTGGGGCCGAGCCTCGTTCCAGGATCTATCAGCGCAATCCACCTTCCGACTCGCATTCGAGCCCACCCCGACGGCGAGTCCCGATTCTAGCAACTACAAATACCGCTGGACTGCCGCGGGACCAGCTCGAACGAAGAGCTACGGGCCTGTCTCGCCAGCGACTCCGCTCAATCAGACCGTCTTCATACACGGGTATTCGATCTCGCTTGGGACGAGCATTTGGGGAAAGTTCTTCAAAGATGTCGAGATTTCCCAGATCGTGGATTCGAGGTTGGGAAGGCATAACAAGGATTGGATTCCTTATGGGCCTCAAGGATTCTCCATTTCGTGGATGCTCGGTTTTTCTGGCGGGGGTGGATCGGGTGGGGGAACACAGCACGTGGGCGAGCAGCAATATGGGGGAGGAGGAGGAGATGTGGGTAATGATGTCGGGATAACTGACATCGCACCTACGAAACAAGTGAATTTCTGCATTACTTGTGCGCCAGAGATTCACTTCTGCCACAGCTTTTCCGACCTTCTCAAGTAATTAACGACTACGTCCTTCGCAAGGTTTGTCATTACGATCCACCGCTCCTTCTCGCCTCAATCGATCTGTCTAGTGCCCCGACGCAGAGGTCGTAATGACTCACGACGACGACTGGCGGGATATTTTGCGAAATGTCGGTTAAATCACGTGACTATGTCCTGCATTTGCTCACCTTCCGCAGAATGGTACCGCTACCTATTCAGATGAGGAGCCGATGGAGGTGCTCTATCGTGCCTGCGACGCCCTCACGTTGGTCGAAGATGATGGACTCGCTACTATTCGTCGTCCGGACCCAGTGGGACATGCTGAGACGCTTCTTTCCTCGGATAGCGCTCCCGTGCACCCGAACGATCAGAGTGAAAAATCCTTTTCTCATGGGGAGGCACGGACTCAATCCTCGGACGACAGCGAGGACAGCAACGTCGATCGCCATTTCGAGGATCATGACCGCGGTGGATACCCCACCTCTCGCAGCCAGGGATGTGCTATGGAGCTTCTTCTGGCTGAAACTATGCCGCTTGAAACACACCGCTTTTCGGGTACGAACGAAGATGAAGATGGAGGTTTTTATCAAAGGAACGTCTCTTCTTCTCCCGTCGTTTTCCCGAGCGTCTCTGCTTCCCTCCGCTCTTTGCCGCAAACAATGAGCATGTCCAACGTTTCGGTACATCCCAATATATATGCACAATGGGCAAAAGAGAGCGAAGCAAAGGTGTGTCGAGTTCCCCTCTTATCGCGACCCCACATCCTCATTTTTTGTCAGCTTCAGGCCGCTTTCACCAAACCCAACCCGAGCCCAAACTCTTCTATGCCCGTGAGTCCATTGTCGTTTCATTCCCGACACTCCATTGAATCCGCCTGTAGCCTTCGTCGTCAACGGCAGCAGCCCCCCTCATGATGCGTCCACCAGTAAGTGTCCGATCAGTGCCCCGATGGCACGCGTTGACTGACCTCCGATGCTCTCAGAAAAAATCCAAATGAATGCTGCAGCCATTCGTTCCATTCGTTCCATTCGTTCCATTTCTCCCTACATCTCTCTTTCGGACTTCACATCTACATCCCCGCGCATCTGGGCTGTTCAGATTGTCTCTTGCTCTGAGCTGACGCTGAGCGAGGCACGAGCCGAGGGTCAGCGGCAGCGAGGGCTTGGACCAAGTTCCCAGATATTCGGAGCCTCGAGATGCATTCTAGTCTGACTTGACCAACATCCATCCCACTTTCTCCCCTCATCTCATCTTTCGCGCGCCATCGCGTCTGGGGTGTCCGGCTAGCCGCTCCGTCCTCGGTTCACCCCAGTTTCGCGTCGCGCGGCTCCTGGCCGCCAGCACGTCACCGGGGTCTGGCTCGCCTTCCCCTCCTTCTAAAGGGAAGGCACGATCTCGCCCATTTGGCGCGCGCCCGGGGCCTGAGGCCGTTACCTACACAATCCTTTGGATTGCACTGTCGTCCAACGATGGACTTCGGGCTTCCCTTTACATTTCTTTCCGAATGAAATAAATATATTTTGGCTTTCCGTGCACATTGTAGTCGCGTCAGGGTATGTAACCCACAGAGGCCTTTGGTTGGGAGAGTATTTAATGCGCCAACGGCGCCACGAATTCCAGAAGAGCGCGCGTTGTGTGTACGACACCAGTTGTACGACACTAGGAGCATGAAACGGAGATAGGGAACATGTATTATCTTCTTTCCCTACAAATGTCAGCGATTCCGATACTGAAGTACTGAAGCATAAGGTGGACTCACCTAGCCCATTGGATTGGTTTCCATCCAGATTCCAGAAGAGTCTCCGGAACGCCGGGAACGGCAGTAGCTGTAGATAAGACGCTTGCATATTGTTGTGGTTCCTGCCGTCGTCTTCGGAGGACAAGGATTGAGACTCCGCCGTATTCCACCTTGTATGCCGGGAGAGCATCTGTCTTGAGGAGAATGCGATGATGACGGTAAGACTCGAGAGCAAATCTGTTGATTTCCATATCTGGACGTCCGTCTCGCGCTCATGGCGCCTCAGTCCCTACGACCATGGCTGCTCGCTCTGCTCCTCGGAACACCCGCACTCGCCTTCAAGAGGCCAGCCAACTCGTCTTGGAACAAGCCTGGACCGCTGTCGAGTTACCAGCTTACCGTGCGTCACTCGAGCGATATGGCTGCATGTCCCTCACGCCTCGTTCTAGGGACCAAGTAGCAGGGCTGCCGACGGTGGGTTGCGTTCTCCGAGGCTTTTTCGTTCCGACGCTGAACGGACTGACAGATAAATGCCCACCATGTTTCAATTGCCAACTGCCTGCTTTCGCCTGTGGCCAGTATGGAGACTGCAATCCTTACGACGGGCAGTGCAAATGTCCCCCGGGCTGGGGCGGTATCGACTGCTTAATACCCCGTAGGCCGGTACCACGCGGCGCGCATTACCACTGACGCGTCACTTTAGAGTGTGATTCCCTGGCGGACGGCGAGCAGAGACGACTTCGAGAAGACGGCCAGTCGTGCGAATGCAAGGAGGGTTGGGGAGGAATCAACTGCAATGGTGCGTGCCACGGCGCAGCAACTAGTTACTAGATGCGTCTCTGAAATCTCCCAGTATGCGAAACGAATCAAGCCTGCGCGGCCTTTCCACTTGCTGGCATGCCAGAGGGCGACGACGACATCAACCCAGAAGATATGCTTTGCCACAAGAACGGCGAGACGGTCTTTAACAACCACCAAATCTGCAATGTCACGAGTGCGTTCTACTCGAAATCCATTCCATGTGTACCTACCCGCGCGCAGATCGCAAGATTATCGACCAAGTAGGCTCAGATAGGGCCGTGCAAGTAACATTCAGCTGCGACAAGCCCAACGAGGAATGCTCCTTCCAGTTCTGGGTCGCAGAAGTCGAATCCTTTTACTGCGCCTTGGATCACTGCTCGTCGTCGACTACGCCGCAGTACGACGCCAATGTTACAACCTACGCCTGCGACAATATCAAGTGCAGCTGTATCGCCAACCGATTCATCTGCGGCGAAGACGGGAGTGTCAGTGAGTGGACCCATAATCCACTAGCGTCAAACCTGAGACACTGGCAGATATCGACGATTTTCTCAAAGAGGAGATCCGCGGCCCCGCCAAATTCACCTGTAAATCTGGGGTTTGCAGGTTCGAGGAGCCCGCCATGAACGAGCTCATCAGCGATATCTTCGGCGACCCTTATATTACTCTGGATTGCGGTGGAGGAGAATGTCTGCATTACTCTCAAGTACCAGGCTATCAGGTACGTCTCCTTCAGATCGCATTCTTCTTCAGCTCAATCTCGCCCAGCAACCGCCAAAGCCCGACAATACCAAATGGCTCGCTCTGAGCGCTGCTGGAGCGGGGTTACTCGTCATCGCGACTTCCGCAAGTGCGTCCGGGTGCTGATCTGCTCCCGCCTTGACTCAGTGTTTCTTTTTTTAGTCCTGTGGTACGCAGGCCGCGCAAGTGGAGGCGAATTCGGGCAAATTCGTCTACCGGACGACGAACAAGCGCGTCTGATGAACGACCACGTCCCGGCGACGCTACATTTCTCCAACCTCTCCTACACGTTGGGCTCCCGGGTGCTTTTGGACAACATCTCCGGCACCATCAAGCCAGGGCAGGTTTGCGCCATCATGGGCGCGTCTGGCGCTGGCAAGTCTACGTTCCTCGACATCCTCGCCCGCAAGGCGAAGCGAGGCCAGGTGTCCGGGGTGACGTACGTCAATGGGCGAGAGGTGCGGAATGAAGAGTTCAAGGCGGTGACGGGCTTTGTGGACCAGGAGGACACGCTCATGAGCACGTTAACGGTGTACGAGACGGTGCTTTATAGCGCGTTGTTACGTCTTCCGCGGGACATGAGTCTGGAGGCCAAGAAGTTCCGGACTTTGGAGACGCTGAATGAGCTTGGGATATTGGGTATCAAGGATTCTCGGATTGGTGCTAGCGGTAGTCGATTCACCTGCTGGAGACTTTGGGTCTGATGTGCTCCTAGGTCAGCGATCAATATCTGGTGGTGAGAAGCGCCGCGTTTCGATCGCCTGCGAGCTTGTCACGAGTCCTTCCATCCTCTTCCTGGACGAACCAACCAGCGGTACGTAGGACTCATTTTTGTCGATCTCCAGCTGATGTTAGCTCAGGTCTTGACGCGTACAATGCCCACAACGTCGTCGAGAGCTTGGTTTCTCTCGCCAAGACTACAATCGCACGGTCATCTTTACGATCCACCAGCCGCGTAGCAACATCGTTGCGCTCTTTGACCAGCTCATTCTACTTGCCTCGGGCAAGCTCGTCTACTCGGGCGAGTTCTCAAAGTGCCATGCGTACTTTGCCCAGATTGGCCAGCCCTGTCCGCCGGGTTTCAATATCGCTGATTTCCTCAGTACGTCCCTGGTCGACTCCCACCCTGCATTCTAACACTTTTACAGTCGACATGACGGTCCAAGCGGGCATGGACGGCCACAATAGCACCGAGGACAGCCCAACGTTACAGCCCGCTACGCCCATCGACGACGTGACGAATCTGAGAGACGAAGAACGTGGTCTTGGTCGTTCTGTCCCGCTCTCTGTCCGCTCTGGGTCTTCCCCAAGTCCAGACCATGAGGAAACCGAGTTGCAGACGAGGCCGAATTCGATCGCGTCGGCGTCGGGCAAGTACATCAAACGCAAGACGTCGCAACTACTTGAAGCAGTGTCGCTTTCTTCCTCAAAGAAGGCTGTGAATGCGCCTATATCGCCGAAATTGGCTGCGCTTGTGGAGGCGTATGCCGAGAGCTCTATTGCGCGGCAGATTGGGGAGGAGGCGGAGGCTTTGCGGCGGGCGAATGGGGATGCGGGTCAGGCAACGACGGAGCTGCCGGATGTGGCGGTAGAGACTCGGTTATTGCGGGGTAGGAAACGCGCGCGGTACGGGACGCAGTTTAGGATCTTGAGCGGACGGGCTTTCAAGAACCTGTATCGGGACCCGGCGTTGCTGATGGCGCATTACATTTCGTCTATCGCTTTAGCATGTGAGGCAGCTTTCTCTTTCCTGACCTTCGCTGACGTTATCAGTGATTTGCGGGCTCTTCTTCCATAACATTACAAACGACATTTCTGGATTCCAGAATCGGCTTGGGCTGTTCTTCTTCACCCTTGCCCTCTTTGGGTTCTCGTGCTTATCCAGCTTGGGCTTGTTTGCCAATGAGCGTATCTTGTTCATCCGCGAACGGTGCGTATCCTCTAGCAGCTCGTTGCCCTTGCTCACTCAAAGTAGGGCAAATGGATACTACTCGACCTTTACGTACTTTTCGTCAAAGGTGCTATTCGACATTCTCCCACTGAGGGTCGTCCCTCCTATCATGTTTGGAGGGATCGTCTATGGGCTTGTGGGGCTCGTACCAACCGTCGTGTCGTTTTGGAAGTTCATGCTCATCCTCGTGCTATTCAATCTCACGACGGCGATGGTGGTGCTCTTCCTCTCAATAGCTATTGCGAGCACGAGTGTGGCTGGGTTGGCGGGGACGTTGGTTATGCTCTTCAAGTGGGTCTTTTTATGCTTGCGCGGGCGATTCTGATGCATTTGTAGTCTCATGTTCACGGGTCTGCTCATCAACCGAGACAGCGTGCCTGCAGCCTTCCGCTGGCTGCACACGGTGTCCTTTTTCCATGCTGCGTTTGAAGCATTGGCAGTCAACGAGCTTCGGTATCTGCATCTCACGGAAACCAAGGTATGAGTGATATCCTCTGCTTTGACCGCTTTCTGATTCCTTTTAGTATGGTGTAGAGCTTGATGTACCAGCCGCTGTGATTCTCTCTACGTTTGGGCTGCATGCACAGGTGAGTTTCTTGTTTTCGTCTTGATAGATACCTGACCGTTATGCAGTCGTTCTGGTGGCCCAATACCGCTCTGTTGGGCATCTTTTTCGCTGTTTTGACTGCAGCGTCGTTCTTGACGCTGCAGTTCTTTGTCAAGGAGAAGCGGTAGTGTAGTGAATATGAATACTGTAATATTGAGCGCTGCCTCGTCTTCCTGTTTCTGTACATGAATGTTGGAGTGGATAGACGACACGGATAGGCTATTTTGAGGGTAATAAAGGGGTCTTGATCAATGTCTTCACATTTGCTCTCGAGACTTTGTATACCTTGTGCACCACATCCTCGGGCTCTCAAGCTCAATTCCACTCTTCTCTCGTGCTTCCCACCTGCTCGGAAAGAAACTTGATCAAATACCTCTCATTGTTTGCACGCCGGCTTGACCAGGCTCAGGCTCTTGATCAAGTCTTTCCACACCAAATCCCGGGCCCCTCAGGCTCATCCTCAATCAACTTTGCCCCTCCCAACCTGCTCCTCAAGAAAATCAATCAAATTTTATAGTACATCAATTGGGCAACCCGAACAAGGTGCATCATCCAATTGATGTCCATCGAACTTTTGCCTACTTCTCTGACCCCTTCGGGGTGTCATACGAAAAATTGGAACGATACAGAGAAGATTAGCATGGCCCCTGCACAAGGATGACACGCTTTTCCGGAGTGGTAGACCTACGGGTCTCAATATTTATGCATTTTTGAACAATTGAACCTTGCGCAGGGGCCCGCTGGAGAATTTTGGAAGTTTTCGCTCGGTACGGCCTGAAACTCACTAATAATCCAGGTTTAATATTCCAGGATATAGCCCGGATGATTCTGCGAAGGACTGTCTCTTCAGAATTGCTCTAAACGCCGTGGTTCGAGAGCAATGAGTCCAACAAGTCGCATCATATCAAAGTGATGGTATGACTCTGGTTCAATCAAAGACTTTACCGCTTGCTGTTCCTTAGAGTAGGTAAAGGTCCCATATATAGCCCAGTTGGTTCTGAAGATAACTGTACCTTCAGAATTGCCCAAAACATCGTGGTTCGAGAGCGAAGAGTTCAACAAGTTGCATCATCAAAGTGATGGCCTGAAATCGAATCTTGACTTCCCAGAGAAAGAATTGCGTGCATTTTACTCTCTGGAGCTTCTAGGAATTAACGCCGCCCTTTATTTTCATTGAAACATGTAGCTACGCAGAACCGCCTCTTCAGAATTCGCTCTCAACATCGTGGTTCGTGAACAACAAGTTACAACTTTGTCAAGTTCGCAGATGTCCGGAGTGCTAGCGCTTGAATCCTTGTTCAGGAGCGAGTAGTTTCGTGTAATATTTTGCTCTGAGGCCCTATATAGTAGTCATTTCCAATCCTAAGTTTCATTGCGCCTGTAATTTGATCACAAGGAGAACTGTGAGGGTATTGGCAGATTGCTTGAAACGAACTCAAGATGCTGGAGGTGACATGCAAAAAATCGGAGAGATACAGAGATTGGCTGGTTCACTGGAGCAAAAGGATGACACATTTGCCTGCGAGTCAATTGTAAGAGGATCCTCAACATTGTCGAAAGATGACGCTGCAAGCTAAAGTTGATTCAAGGTTGTCCATGCTTTATGGAGCGTGACGGTTCCAGAAGACTTTATCACTGGCAGTAATACCTACTGGGCAGCTGTTTCCTGCGACTCTCAAGTGACTTGCCGAATTGAGAGCCCTGGTTTGAATCGGCAAAGAAGCCAGAGATTGGAGAAATTTGGACCAGACCACCGAAGGAATGACATGGAGGACGAAACATTCTGATCGAGGACAGTTTCATCTTCGATTCAAAACCTCGCCCGACCTTCGAGTCAGCTCTCCGTCTCCAACCTCGCCTTGAGAGGCGACAGCCCAAACGTACTCCAAAACTCCCTCGAATCAAGAACCCTCCCGAGCAACTCTGTGTTCCGGGGCAACACACGGACTTCCTCCTCCTGCATAAGCTCGCGCACCCAGCGCGCAGGGCCATCTTCGTCCCCCCACGCAGAGGCCAAGTCCCACCAGTCGTACACACGTCCATCGGTGAGAAGCCAGCGTTGGCCTGCTGCTTTGTCGAATGCAGAGTGGACGGCGAGGATGGCCCGCGCGAGGTCGAGGCCGTGGATTAGGTGTATGCTGCCCTATAACTTCTTGGTTAGAAGATTCTGTATAGAGATGTAGATTTACTCACTTTGGCTTTCAGAGCCTCCTTCGTCGGGGCCACCCTCCCCAGCCAATTCTTCACCACACGTTGCCCGCCCCACAGCCCAGCCAGATTCAGTACAGTCGTCCGCGACAGCGTCAACAGCTCAGCTTCCGCATTCGACCGCCCCGTGAGTGTAAAAGGCGAGTGTCGGTCGTAGAATGTGCCTCCGAGACCAAGAGATGCTAGAGTTTCTGGCGCTTTCTACACGCAAATTCAGCCCTAGAAAACGGGAGAGTGAGCGCACGTACATCCCATATACTCGTCGTCCCAAGCTGTATAAACCCCGCCTCCTGTCCTTCACCGTGGCGAGTACCGCGATACAACGTCACCAACCTCTCCGACGCCCCAGAACCCACAATCGGGAAACTAACAAGCACAGTTTTGGCATCCGGCAAGCGTTTATAAGGCTCCGGATCGTCCGAGGCGGGGTCAAAGCTGAATTGAATGGTAGACCCAGAACCGGAACGCGTCGTCGCGGCGCAAGTCAAGTTGTTCTCTGCGCAGAGTGGGATCAAGAAGGTTGACGTCCAGCCAGCGCCCAGGATGAGTATGTCGACAGCGGTGGTCATGGTGGTGGGAGACAAGAGACTCTTTGAGCTTCGTCGTCATTGTTTACATCGTAGTCCCAAGTCAAGCGTATTTCAATCGCCATTAGCAGCTTTTACCACAAACACTAAGTATACGCACGGCCAGTGTCCAGTGTACATGTACAGTAGAGACTATAACACAGTAAACACAAAACCGAAGCAACGAGTGTGGCAGGGATGATACGTATGTACAGTGCAGTCGAGAAAAGGGGAATCGTTACTGTAAGAAGCATGGACAGTAATTTGGAAAGAATCCGCATGTCCGAGGCCAGTGGGTCATAAAGTGATGAATATGTTAGCTGAATTAGCTGAATTAACGAGTGAGTGGGGGTCGGTCGTGGTCGAGTCGTGGTATCCATTATGCACAATCGGCGAGTCGAGTGCCTGGGTATCTTTGTCGTGGTCGGAATCCGGGGTGAAGCATAGAGGGCATATCGCGGGGGTCCAAGCCAACCTACGTCGGCCACCCACGCACCATCCTCGCCGCACCCCCACCAACCCTCCCCAAAAAGCTCCACACCGCCTCCGTCCCCTCATTCCTCCCAGCAGTGAACCCCTCTCCTCCATAATGCATCGAATTGAAACTGCTCCACAGCGCTCGGTCGTGGTACGTCGGGCCCCCAGGCACGTTGTAGTACGGAATCATCACGGACGGACCAAGCAGGAAGAAGACCAGCATAGTCCCCCCAACCCAGAGCACCGCCGGCGGGATCGCAGGTAGCGGATTCGCATTGCTATGCGGCGCAGCCTTGGACCCAGTCCCATACACGTACGTGTTGTATATGTTGTAGAACCGCCCACTCCGCCTGCGCTCATTACCGTGAACGTCCGAAGCCGCACGCGGAAGCCCCGTGCTAGGCGAATTAGCCAGAATCTTGTCAACAACAAGACACGAAACGCCCAACTCCTCCTTGAGCGCTCGCCAATCCTCCAAAGCATCCAGCGAAACACCACCAGGCACGCCCTCCTCCACGCGCGCGCCAGGGTGGTACTTTTTCAGCGTAGCAACCGTCACGCGCCAATCGTGCTCCTCCTGCTCCTCCGGCGAAAGAACCTGCTTGTACGCCGGCGGTGCGTCGGTAGGGACAACAACAGCGTTGCTCGGGCCAGCCTTGACGTCCTCCTCTTCCTCGGCCTTGACTTCAGGTTCCGGCTCGAGCTCGGGCTCCGTCTGAATCTCCATGTGGGCCGTATGAGGCTTGGGCGGGAGCTCGACGATGGGCTCAGGCTCAGTCTGCATGCTCGACGAAGCAGTGAGGATCTTGGGCTCCGGGTCCGTCTGCATCTTGCGCGAGACAGCAAAGAGGTGCGCCTCGTACTGAGTCGCGCTATCCGAATACTCCTTGACCTCTTCAAACGTCCGGGTCTCGATCTTGGTCGCGCGGCTGGTGACTTTCTGCACGAAAAGGTTAGTACTAGAAAAACAGCAAATAGAGAACATACCCGTTTCTTTCGTGTAATAATCGTCTGAATGACATCCTCGCCCTCCGTAGAATCGCCATCCTCTCCAGGCGTACCCTCCTCCTCCTCTTCCTCCTGCCCCTCGTCCTCCTCCTCATCCTCGCTCTCCATGCCACCCCACCCACCCTTCATCTTGCCCATCTTGCCAAGCAACTCGGCCCCAAGACTCTTGCTAATCGTATTCGCAGCACTACTCTGCCCACTCCCTCCGGAAGCAGCAGCAGCAGCCGTACTGCTCCTCAACTCATCCAAATCATACCTCATCCGGTCAATCGTCTCCTTGAGCAACATATTCTCCTGCTTCTGCTCGTCGAGCTGCACATGCGCCTGCTGAGCAACGCCCAACTCTCTCTCCATACTCGCAATCCGCTCCTCGTACGCCTCGTGCTCTTTCGAGAACCGCGCGATTTCGATTTGCGTCAGAGAGGCAGACTCGCGGAGTGACCGGACGTATTCTTCCCGCTCGCGCAGCTCGTTGCGGTACTTTTCAGACGAAGCACATTGGTCGAGGTATTGTCGCTGCAGGCTGTTGTACGACGCTTTGGATGTTTCGAGCTGTTTGGTGACTTTGACGACTTCCGCTTCGAGGACGCTGATCTGTGCACTGTTGGTGCGCTGGAAAGGCGAGATGAGCGTTGGACATTTCAGGTATAAGAACACTTACCTCCTTGATGCGCAACTCCTTCTCCTCCCGCTTCGCAGCACTCAACTCGTTCCTCGTCTCCTCCAGCTTGATCTGCAAATCATCAAACTCGGCCTCCTGCTCGGCGAGCTTGCGCTGCATCGTCCGCTCCGTATCAGAAAGCTTCTTTATAAGGTCGGCATTGACTTTCTGCAACGCTTCTACGCGGTCGTGAGGCATCATACTCGCCGTACTCGACGCGGCGGAGCGATCCATGACCATATCCGCGCCACCGTCCGAATCGCTGTCCGAGTCGCTGTCGTTGGCGCGCGGCATCGGGAGCGAGGATAGGCCTTGGTGGAGAGTAAAGTCGTAGTCGGTTTCGTCGGGCGGATTGTGATGCCTGCCTTGTTGGCGAGAAGGTGGACGAGAACGGGGGGCTGGGCCGAGAGGAGGAGAAGCCAAAGCGAATTCGGAGGACATCGTGGGTGAAGTCGGCGGGTTGGATGGGGCGCGGCTGCGACCTGCGGGTCGGCCAAAGGCGATGGGGCTGGCAGACGGTTGCTGTGAATACGAGTTAGCTAGACTGACATGCAAAAAAAGGGAAGAGCCGCACCTCAGAGTCGCTCCTGCTTCCTGCATCACTCTTTCGACGATGGTGAGGAGGCCGTTTGGCCCAGCTGGACGGAGCAGCACCCAGTGGGGTCGAGCGTTGGCGACGCGATGTGTCAAAGGGAGACGCGACGCTCTGTGGGGTTTGTGGTCCCCGTGAGGGTGGGCGGCTCTGATTGCGGTGCGTGCCAGTAGAGTCGCTGCTGGACGAGCGCGAGTCGTACCCATCACTGCGGTCAAAGTTCCTCCCCCGCGGCAGTTCCTCGTCGTTGACCTTGGGTGGACTCTGCGGTGGGCTATGCCTCGTTTTCTCGGCGATGAAGCCAATGGCGTCCTGAGGCGTGACCTGCATTCCGGGGTTGGATGCAATGAGTGCTTTTAACAAATCCATCTCGTCTGGGGCCATAAACTCGACGCCGCCGTAGTGTTCCGACAGGGATTGGAACACGTCTACGAGAGCGTCTGCGGGGATGACAGCACCACCGTCCTCGTCTATGGTGGCACTGGGGTGTTCTAGGAAGATGTTGCTCAGCTCGAGCTCCATGTCAACGACGGATTGACGGTTTCGGCCATAGTATTCGGTAGACTGCGAAAAAAGTGAGCTGCTTCCAAAGGGCATACTAGGCACGCACCATGGTGGTAGAGAAAGTAGAGAATAATGGGGCATACGAATGTCTCGAAACAATGGGGACCGGAGCAACCAGGGTAAATTCGGCGCGTGATCCGCCCATTGTTTAGCGTCATCAGTTTGGAACCAAACAAGGTCCCGCTTTGGCCTCCATTCACTCGAACAATGAAAGTCTTCAATGAGTGGCCCAGGAAAACGATCTGAATATCGTCCCGAAACAAAAGAAGTGGTCCAACTTGGCCTGTAGGAAATTCAGCGACGCCCAGCAAGTCCAAATGAAGGACAGATGAAGGAATTCCAATCTCCCAAGTTCAAGCATGGACCTTGCTAATACTATATGCGCCTCTCGAGCCTCAAGCTCTGCCACTCCCTCGTCGAGATCTCCTTCCGGTTCCATCATCGAAAGCCGACGTCTCTGCAGTCGACATCAGCTCCCGGGCCACAACACCAGCCGTCTCCTGTACTGGACACACAGAACTCGTCTCGACTCTCAAGCTCTGCCACTCCCTCGTCGAGATCTCCTTCCAGTCTCGTCATCCGACGTCTCTGCAATCGACATCGGCATTCAGCTCCCGGGCTCGCCTGCTGCTGTAATGGACACACACAGAACTCGACCTCTCTGTCTCAGTCTCAGTACAACACGAATGGAGCTACGTTCTAGGGCCCCTCCAAATAACATACACCCAGTGCTTCCATTGCAGGACACTTGTCAACAGAACACCGAATACCGCCCCCATCGAACGCCGCGGCGAACATCGAATCCATCCAACTGTTTTCTTTTTTTCTTTTCTTTTCCTATCTTCCCCGGGTCCCTGATGTCAAGTTCTCCTTCCTCCCCCTTGCGACTCAAAAGGAGGTATCCTCTCGTCGCGTCACTGGTGGGAACGCGGCCATTCCTCGAATAGCTCTTCCCCACTCTTCTGGATGCTGCACTCGATAGGCCCGGACGACGGAGTGCCGTGCCAGAACTCCACCGGTGTCCGTGTCAACTACCCCGCGCTCTCCGCCCATAGTCCTTACTCGTCCACTTCTTCTACTCTATGTACATCGGAAAATCCAATCCACAATTCGCTTGTATATTACCATGGCGACCACTACTCGGTACATACACCATACTACCTAAGTACTCTATGCAATCTCATCTAAGTTTTTACGCGCAAGCCAGTGTGGGTGTGGTGGGAAATGTGGTAGGTACTACGTAGCGAAAAAAAAAATGCATGAATGGAGAATGAATGGTATGAGGGGGGAGGTATAAGCGGTGGTGGTACAATGTAAAAAGATTGATTTTTCAAAGTCCGTGATTTTGTCCATGAGGCGGTGGCCCTTCTTCTTCTTCACTGTCGCTTTCCGGCGGCGGCCCGTGTATGAATCGCGTAGCCCGTTGTGGTGAGCGCGAAGTCCGGATGGTGATCGGCGCGCTCTCCTCATCGTCGTCATCGTCGCTGTACACGTCTCCCCTCGGCCCGTCGTCGTCGTCTTCCTCCTCCTCCTCCTCGCCGTATTCTTCCTCGTCACACACATCTCTCTCATCCTCCACCACCACCCGACCACCCGACCCATAGCTCGACCCACTCGCCTCGCTCTCCTCTTGGCGAACAACCGCCGCTCTAGGCACAGCAATCATCCCAACCGCCGCACCCTCTACTCCATCCCAATCAGCATCCAAACCCCCACTCACTCCATCCCGCGCATTCGTCATACTCGAAGTCCTCTGGTCCGTCCCAAGCAACCCACCCTGCAACGGCACCATCGGCGCACTCCCCAGCGCCTCCACACTATGCCTCCCAGCAGCAGGCAGTACCGCCCCACGCCGCTTCGACGAGGCTGGTGACGCCGTCCGCCCTGGCCAGTGGAAAATCCGTGCAGCACCACGGCGCGCAGGCGGTGAGGAATCCGATGCAGAGCCCGGCGAGGCAGAGAGCGGCGTCAACGCCAAAGCAGACACAGAACCCGAGCCCGAGCCCGACCCACGACGCCCTAACCCACGTCCCACATCCACAGACCGCGACTTGTCCTTGGCCTTGCCTTTCCCCTTCCATCGTTCATCATCTACACTGCGCAGCTTGTCCTTGCGAGTCAGCTGGTCCACGGGTTCGCTGGCCATGATATGCTGCGTTGGACGTGGTCGGAAAATGTTGCCAAGCCGACGCCCGATGCCAAATTGCTTGCGAATAGTGTTCCACTTGAACCGCGGCTCGAGGATCGCGTTGGCCTCGTCTGCCTCCGACACGACAATACGAGGCGTCGTGCCCGTGATCCACTCTTGACGCCGCTGCACGCCTTGCAAAAGCCACACGGCATTGTCCTGATGAGCTGTTAGCGTGGGCGACGGCGGGCCAAGAGGAGAGGGGGCGCGGGGAGGGGAAGAAGAGGAAGGCCAGTGGAGGACGTCGATGCTCGCCTTGACTTGGGCAATCCCGTAGCGCCGTGCGGGATCTTTCTCTAGCAATTTCCCCAACAGATGCAGCACTCCGCCCTTCTCCTTGTCGCGTGGCTTGACGGGCGCACGGTTAGCGCACATGGTGTTCTTCGGTAGCCAGGCATCCTCGCGAATGGCACGGTAGAGCGAGGCCTCGGCGGCAACGGGTCCTGCATTGGTGGCGGCCTCTGCTGGCGCAAAGGGCAAGGAGGCGAAAAGCATGCAGTACAGGGTGACGCCCAGAGACCAAAGATCGACCGCTGGTGTGACGTCTGGCATGGGTAGCTCTCCGCCTGGTGCGATCTCTGGCGCAAGAAAGGACGGAGTGCCGGCGTGGCGTGGGCCTTCCAAATCGACAAAATCGTCATCGGGCTTGGTGAGGTGTGCGACGCCAAAGTCGCCAATCTTGACCTGCGAGCGGTCCGCAGTCCACATGATATTGGATGGTTTGATGTCGCGGTGGACGATGCCTTGCCCATGTACTAGATATTACAAGTCAGAAACGTCCAAAACCAAGACAGAGTACTTGCAGTATTCCAGCCCCAGAACGACGTCGCGCATGCAGCGTTGCGTCTGGTTCATGCTGAGGTAGGGCTCGCCCGGATTGTCGTGACTTTGCCACTGCAGTTCGCCACCCTCCATGTATTCCATAACTTGACCAAGGTTAACGTCCCGCCACAGAAAGAGGGACAGTACACGCACTCAGACATATGCTCGCACTGGTTTGGTCGTCGATGTAGGAGTAGAACTTGATGATATTGGGATGGTCGCATTTTTTCATAATGGCGATTTCCCTCCGGATCTTGGCCTCTTCTGTCCCAAAGCGGTCGACGAGAGCAGACGTGTCAGCCGTACGGGGGAGTGGCGCGCGTCCGGGGTTGTTCGCTCGTAGTCGGTTCATGTTCTGGGTGCGCCTGTTGTTCCGGAGGATTTTCTTCATCTGGGGCTCGTTTGAGTAGACTGAAACTTGGAGAAGGATTGGACTCACCGCGCGCGGGGTGGGGTCACTGTTGTACTGGATGAGATACACAGTCGCATTGTGACCCTTTCCGAGCTGGCGTTTTACAGTGATAAAGTCGCCCGTGTGGGAGGAGGGTTCGCGTCGTGGCCGGCGGGGCTTGTGCTTGTCGGGTGTCGACGCGGCCTCTGTCGATGTGTCCATGGCGCAGTACAAGGCATCCAGAGTCGAGAAAAAGAGAAAAGACGATTGAAGCTAACTATGAGCGCAGATCATGAGGGACCCCGGACAGCCCTGATTAAATAGCCGTAAATCGAATATCTCCTTCCTTCCTTCCAAACCACCATCATGTATTCTCAGAGTAATCCTATCCCCACCGACGCCTGCTACGCCGTCAAGTGCGACAACTGTGGAAAAACGACTTGGAAGGTACCCTCTTCTCTCATACCCACCCCACCGCGTCTCATCAGTTCCAGGGCTGTGGCCAACATGTCGAGTCGGCAAGTAGACATTCATATGCCAGATTCGATCTCACCAGTGGACGTACAGGTGATGAAAGACGTCAAGGACGAGGACAAATGCGCCTGTCCGCGCGACTAGGAACGGCCCCATCCAGAAACACCGAGCCTGCCTGAGAATTCAATTGTTCGGATATCTTGTTGTACCTCTGTACCCCAATTCGCGATCGTTTTTGCTCCCCGTCGGCGCGCGCGTGCCACCCACTGGCACCACCTCGAAAGCCTGCACGACGGCGGCGCATCTAATGCCTGGCTCTTGGAGATAGCGCAAAGGGAATCTGAAGGAAGCCACCTCAAAACAGCAACTGCTCCCCGACCATACGTCTCACCATCTCATCTGTTTCCATCAAGGTCGAGTCCCCCATTGTTATATCCGTGTGGGAGCTGCAATTTACGCGTGGGAGGAGGAGCCAACCCCGCCGCAAATCGCCCTTGGACTAAACTCTGTTTGACCTGGGTGTCTAGAGCCCGAACTCAATAGACTCGACGCTCCCTGCCGGCCATCCGAAGGATCAGAACAATCAGAACATCGAACATCTTGAAGTCTTCTGCCAAACTGTGGAGTGGGAGGCCGAAATGCCAAGTTTTGCTTTGATCAAGTTTCGGTATCATAGATCCGCTGACAAGTAATTTCCGCGTATGATTCGCGCTGACTTGAGTGCGCAGTGGACCACAAGCAAATCTCCGCTCAGGCTTCCTAGACTCCTTCGATCACCTTCTGCTTCCAGAACAACCAAACCGCTTTTATTCACACACGCACAAATGCATCTCTATCGGCGCTGCCTAGACGGGTGTTTCAACTCCGCGAACCACTCGCGGGAGAACATTGCCCTGATAGACTTCAACACCCTCGAGGGGTACGTACTAACTACGTATCTTGTGCCATTCATTCAAAAAAAAATGGGGTCCCAGTCCAATCTTTTTACCACGCGTGCAGACACCAGGAAAAAGGGAAGGTACAGCCTCGATTGCGGCGTTACCAGAATGGCACCCAGAAGGCCGATTTCCATTCAATCGAACGGCCAATGCCGGACGCATTTCACAAGGAAGACTGGGCCCTCGAACGGCAGTCCCACGCCCTGCGTCGAAAAGGAATAGACCTGCCCTGGAATGCAGTCCCTTAACGCTAGTCATCGAGCAGGCTGGCATGTAGAATCATTCCGCAAGTAATCCTTAGGCTTTCTGATTTTTGGGGTGCAATGATTCAGGCTGTACGAACTGCGTAATTTGCCGTGATTCTGGGTGCATAGCAGCACGCGTTTTGTTCGTGGCCCGCGATTCTATCGAAAACTTGGAGTAGAACCGCCAGGGTTCCCGTTACGCGAGCACAAAGATCGTCCAACGCATGCTAAGGTGAGTATTATACCCACAGACCCTCGCTACACACCTGTGATTCTGGTACCGCTGCTGTAATCCCTTCTGCCTTGCCCACAGCACGTTGCATTGCATTTCGCAGGGAAACGGGAGTATAAGCATCACCGCCGGCAGGCCTGCGCCGCGTCCTGTAAGTACTGTAAGTATGTACCTCTCGATGCATCATGCACGCGCTCAAGCCTCACCCGCCGCCTAGTATGTATGATCCCCGCTCGCCAAGGTGAAACGCTTGCATTGCATGCATGCATTGAACTTTCCAACTCCAACAGACATGTGTCGATCGCAAGCAGTCTTCCTCGAGCCAAAGCAGCTGAAAATGCTCTTTAGAAGTTTGGAAGTTTTTCGTGCTCGTGCTCGTGCGGATAAGCAGGAGCATCAAAATGGACAGGATCTACTTACTGTGAGCTCACCTTCCGCCGTGGCGACTCCCGCGTTAGACGCGCCGAGGCCTCCATACTCCGATATCGCGAGAGCATCCATCAAGAGTCAATTAAATTCAATAGAAGGATGCCACTGAAGGGACAACATTAAACCCTGGCGGCTCATCACAGACCCGAAATCAAGGAAAACCACCAGTCGGCAAGTGTAGCAATAGTCTCGGCTTCATGAAGGTTCAAGGAACCTAAAAGTGGATTTCGACCGAAGGGAATTCGGAGTTGAACGGCCGTGAAAAGAAGGTTTGACGGCAGTGAGAGTGCCGCAGATAGGAGTCGGCGGCAAAAACTCGGTCGTGGAGAAAGAAGCAGCAACGTATACAGGGTCCACTGAGAAGACGGGATGAGAGTAGAGGTTGAGAGGCAAGAACAAACACGCCATCACTGATTTCACACTTTATCCTCAACCACCACTGTCGGATTCAATTATTCGGGACCCTGGAACCCTGCACTGATTTGTTTGCTCCAACTATCTTCCGGCACTTCGATTTCCCATCTCATGCCAACGCTGCCAGTAACGTCTCTATATGTAATAATGTACTTACTCCCGTGCCTGATCTTCAAGCAAGCGTTCCGTCAGAAGCCCTTCAACGTGCGAAATGATTGTCTTCATTTGAGTTCCTTCTCGGTGCTTTTCGGTCTTTCGGACTTTTGTCCTTTGGCAATACCTCGGGAGTCGATTGCACTAAATTTACGACTCTGGATCCCGATAGTCACACCCCCTCGACTCTAGATCTCGAGTCCCCAAGCCAAAAAAGCAAACTTACTATACATGCCACTGGCAAATCCACCTCGAAGTTCGAACCCCTCCAAGTCTATTTTATTCGGAAGGGCAAAAGAAGAGTGTTGACGGTCTCCCGACACCGCTAATAGTCTTCCTTCCGCATCTCCCATCCTCCAAGTTTCAGTGCTACCGGCCGCGTCATATGACACAGCAAGAACAATTAGAAGTAAGTATCTGCAGCGCCAATTTCTCAAGCGATGTCATGGATTCATCCACATCTTGGGATTCGGAATTTCTTCAAGCGGAACCATTGGCCCGGCGTTGTGGCTCTGATCCTTCTGATATCCCTTCTTCTTCGACACGAGTGTATCATACCACTTTGGTGTGGTGCGAGTTCCAATCGAATGAATAGCTCCACCCCGGCCGAACCTTGCGACGCCGCACCGTAGCGCACGGAGGAATTTGAAGCATTCCTGACTCGGGCGCGACTCTTGGATAATTCTTTCGAGCCTGGAAACTAGGACATTTTATCGACAACATTCCCCTGGATCGACCCACAGGCCGCCGGTACACCCACGGAGATCTACGCAAAACGGCCGCGCCTGAATCAGAAAGTTCCCTTATATGTACACTTCAATTCACATGTGCATAGTGCCTGGATTCCTTTACATTGATTATATATGCTACATACGATCTGTTACGCTGCCGCACTCTCCGCCCTGACCTCGAGTATCGTATCCCTCAACCGCTTCACCGCCTCCTCCGCCTCCTCAGGACTGAGCAAACTAAACGAAGCGCGCACATACGCCGTCCTGCGCCCATTGGGCAGGAACGCCGTCCCAGGCAACGCCAGCACACCCTTCTCAAACGCCTTGGTCCGCACGACCGACGCCGAATCAGCCTCCTGCCCCTCCTCCCCAGGAATCAGCATCTTGAACCAAAAGAACAGCCCAGACTCGGGGGCAGTCCACTCGATGAGCCCCGTAAGATGCCTCCGCAGCGCCTCCTCAAAAACATCCCTCTTGGTGCGGTAAAACGCTGACACTCCACGCGTGTGGCGGAGGAATCCGTCTATTCCCCATGATGCGAGGAGTGCATGGGCTACCGCCTGAGTTAGTCCCGCGGGCTGCAGGTTCGCTGTGGCGGTGTGCATGTTCATTGCGCGTACGAGTGGGGCAGGGCCCGTGACGAAGCCAATGCGCATGCCGGCAGAGAGGATTTTGGAGATCGAGTCGAAGCGTAGGACGCGGCCGACGGGGTGGCCTGCACTGGAGGGGTCCGAGTGCTCCATCTCAAAGTACGACGGCGGGCGCAGCGAGTGCGTGCCGTAGAAGAGGTAGAAGTAAGGGTCGTCTGTGGAGTGGGTCAGCAAGAGGATCACAGCGAATGCGTTTTCGTACCCTCCATGATTAGCAGATTGTGCTCGCGGGCAAGTGATAGCACCTCCCTACGCCGGGCGAGCGTGGCAGTCGCGCCAGTGGGGTTGCCGCCGTACTGAAATAGTTTCAGGTACAGTTACCTCTTCCGACCGACTGGACTGACCGGAATCGTATAGAGCACCCTCGGTTTTGCCTTTCCAGCAGGCCAGCTTTCGAGCACAGCCCGTAGAGACGCGCTGGAGATCCCGTCCGCGTCCGTGTCAATCTCTGTGCTTCGTTAGGATTGATCTCAAGGTCGGGAGAGACGTACCGATCTGCTCACAATGCAGCGAGTGAAACAGCGGGATGACACCGCTGTCACAAGGATGATGAGATGCGTGAATCGCACAAAGCAAGGAATGCCCACGCGTATACGGGCGATTGCACCAGGACAGGATCGCCGGGGTTCAGCAACGCGATGAAAGCCTGCATTCTCTTGAGCGACGAACCACGAGGCAGTGAGGCTCGTACCTTATCCAAGAGATCCTGCGACCCACTGCCCACACTGAGCGCCCAGCTCTCCCCGCTTCCACGTCCATGCACTTGGGACTGCAGCTCCATAAGCCACTTGACAAGCGGCGGCAGCCCTGCTGTCGGTCCGTATTGCAACGCAGCAGCAAGATCGTCGCCAGATAGCTTGAGCTCAACCTCTTTCCCCTCGACATTGTCACCATCCTCCGAAGGCGGGGCGCGCGCGGTGAAGCTGAACGAGGTAAACGGGAACGTCGTGGGATTGGGCTTGCCCGCGAGTAAAGAGATGAGTCCTGGGGTAGCCTCGAGAGGTAGGAGGCTTCGGACTGCATCGACAATGAGTCAGTTTGCCTGTGCGACTCTAGATCTTCCTACTGGGGCTCGGCTGGCGCGCTTTGGCGGCATCAGATAAAAAGTCAGCGTAGAAGCTCTCGGGAAGGAAATCGACTGCGGCCTGTTCAATTCTCAGCTTTCCGATTGCACGATTTCACGGATGTGCGTACCATTTCGCTCTGGTGGGAAACGAAAAGTGTATTCGGACTTGGTCGGCCGAGAGTCCAAAAAAAGCGTGCGATGTTTGATCGTGCCTTGAACATTGAACGTTAACGGTGACTCAACACTGTGTGCCAATATTCGAGCTGCACACGGTAAATGTCGAGTCTTCTATATCCTGCACCTCTACCTCAGATCCGCGATTGACCCAAGTAATTGCATTCGATACCAGAAAAATCTATTCTTTCTAAAACTTCAACCAAAATGCGCCTCACAATATTCCCTCGTAGCAGCCAGCGTGTCATAATCATGCATCAAGGACTGCAACTCTGGCGCTAGAAGAAAAGGTCAGCAAACCAGCGGCAGAGTCTGAGCTATGCCCGCTTACATCGAGCAAGCGACCCGCGCTTCTGCGGGTCCATCGCTTGAGATACCGATTCCGTGTTGACAAACTCCCCGCGACCCTTTCTTATAGCTTGATACGCCGCGAGCCGAGCAGGCACCTGAGCTCTGGGCGTTCCGAGAGGGAACAGAGCTCCGAGGGTTCCGGCCTCCTCGATTGCGATGGCTGCGCCTAATGAAAAATGGTTGGAACGCGTGGATAATCGAAATTAGCCGAATCATTAACCTTGTCCGAGAAGCGGTAGTGTCCCATGCGCAGAATCTCCCAAGAGAGCACCGCGTCCACGGATCCAAGTCGGAAGGAGGGGCACCGACTTCAACTGCCATTTCAGAATAGGGCCAACAATGGGGAGGTCGAAGAGACGTAGAAATTTCGGGTGAAATCCCTCGAATTTCTTCAGCACCTCTTGCTTAGTTGCCGTCGGCAGCCAATCTAACTCGAATTATCAAACAAAACCAAGGGCGAAAACTTCAACCACTTACTCGGTTTATCTTGCTCCTCGTCTGTAAAGTAAGCCACGATATTGATGAGAGTGCCGCTCCGAACAGGATAAATGAAGAGCATCCGAAATGCAGGTCCTTCACCCCGCCACGCAACGCTCCTGGCGCCATGCAACGGTCCCTGTACCAACCACGCAAGCTCAGGAAATCGAGGCAACGCAGACGCATCGAACAAACACCGGAAACATGATAACCCCTGGCTTCGTAGCTGCAAGGGGCGGCCTACGATGCTGGCTCGCATCACAGACTTTTTTCATCGAGTTAGTTGGCGGAATACGATCGAAGACGACGTACATTGATTCCGTCTGCACCCACGACGAGGTCCGCATGGATGGTCTCCCCGGTAGCCAAAGTAATTGAGCCTGCATCCGGGTCGCACGCCACGATTCTCGTATCAAGATACAGCTGCGCGGGAGGACCAAATCCCTCCCCGATAGCCAGCCGTTTCAATTCCCGATGCAAATCATTGCGGTGGCAAAACAAGGACTGTTCGTTCATCAGTTCAATGGGCAAAAGTTTCCTGTAATTGGCCTCGATGCGTACCCGGACGCCGGGGACTTCTGCTTCTGTTCTCCACGGCCACGCGATGGGGTCTTCGCCCGTTTTGGCGTTGTATACAAGGAACTGGCAGAGTTATGTGCGTATTGCGGGCGGATTGAGTAGCGACGCACCCCGTCGAAGGGAACGCCTCTGAGATTCTCTCTCGAGACCCCATAGGCTTGTAACACGCGCATGGCGTTGGTCTGCACGGATATACCCACCCCCGTTTCCGCTCGGTTGGCCTCGAAAATCTGCGGATGGATATGATTAACCTCGGACAAAGACTGGCACTGGGGAGAGGCTTTACCTTGATATAATGACCTTGAGCTCGAAGGGCAAGGGCAGCGCTCAGCCCACCGATGCCTGCCCCGACAATCGCCACCTGTAGAGGTTGTGGGGAAGCCATAAAGTCGGAAACTTCCCATGACCATGCTCAGGCTCGCCTCTTTATGGGCCGGTTGTATGCATGTAAAGCCGCAAGATAGCGGAAGATCGGATTCCGATCATGACATAGAACCGGAATCGTTGTTCGTTGTGAGCGTACCGTTTATCCTGAACGACTCGTGGTTTGTGAGTAGGCCGATTACCCATTTGGATCAGAATTCGACAAGTTAAACTTGGCGATCATGGGAGTATCCGAGAAGTATGCTGGCGAAGCACGCGTACGATTATCTTGCGAGAGATAATGTCTTTCGGAGAGCAAGAACGCGCTGAGAGCTGCCAACAGTTCGATGATAAGTGACTGTCAAAAGCAAGATGCGCCGGTTTGTTTGGTCGACTGACATTGATATGGCATGTAGTCAAAAACTGTGTGCGATCCGAGCCTTTCTCCGTAGACTTCGGCTGGTAAGTAAGTAAGTAAGCTGAAATAATGTTGTTGAAACCCAAGCGACCCTGACCAAGAACGAAAAATAAGTACGCAACATTGAATGAAGAGCGGCAACTTCATTTCAAGTAACCTGGTGGCCCACAGCGACGGCCCGTTTTCCCGTCGAATGAGATCTACGTCTGTTGTACTAGCTGGTTGTTCAAAAGTTAATTATAAAAACAGCGGACCACTCATACTCGGTATCATACATTCCTCGCATCAAATCTCAACCTAGCACCAGCAGCCCACGGCCAACGCCTTGCATTCTGAATCCTGATCTCCTCGTCGCCTACGAGGACCGGTGGGAATAGACTCATATTTCCCGTGTCCTCGTCCTCAAATTGAGGCGGTGAGGCCGGCGTTGAACGTGAACGAGAACTTGAAGGAGTCCGGTCGTCCAACGATAGCAGGCGTTCGAGAACCTGACTGAGATAACCACATCAGCCGACAGAAAGAATCCCAGGGAGTAAACGCACGTATAGTAAGAAGGAGCTGGCCACCGCTCCTGCTGAGCCTTCAACACCTCAATCGCCGTGCGCACGTATGCAATATCATCTTCTTCCCCATCCCCCTTCTCATCGTTGCTCCACATGTCGAGAATCAACAGCATGGCTGCGTCGAATAGCTGATTCTACACCCCTTCAATCCACAGTATCTCAAGCAAAGAACATCCAGCCTACCTGATTGAATAAAAGCGGATTATTTGGTCTGCGGGATTGATGGACTTGCGCTACGTGTATACATTTCCGGGCTGCGGCTCTGCATATTGGATTCGATGGAAGTGGCTTTCAAAATGTGTTAGTTAAATCCTGGCTGAGATACAGCGAACTCACTCGAGGCCGCATGGATGATATCGACGCCGAGGGCCGATGGAGGAGCGTTAGCGTGTAATAATACAAGCAATGCAGCGTCGCGGACTGGTCGAACGACAATGCGTGTGGTTGGTTAGGGTCCCATGCGACTGCGACGACTTGAGATCACGAACACCTTGCTAGAATTTAAAGACGCACGGTTTTTCGGAATGGCTTTGTACCATTGCTCGAGCATTGCGTCTAGTTGCCTCACAGTGTGTGGGAGGATCATTCCTTTGATGGGGAGATCAAAATTCGTGTTCTGAATAATAATAATAATAATAATAAGAGTGGGATAGGTGTAGAAAAGGACGATCGCACCAGTAGTCTCAGGACAAAGTTCTCGAGCCGGTACAGATTGAGATAACAAATGAAGAAGGACAAGTTTGGCGAGGTCTGTCTTCCTGGATGAAATTCGGACGGGAGTGTTATGTGAATCCTAGTCCGAGGATGAACGAAAAAGAAGTAGATGAGAAAACTGAACCTAATCGACAGGGTTAAGAAGAGTGGGCCTCCCCAGCGAGCCGCTGAGTTGCGCATCAAAGAAGAGTAAGATCCTGTTTGATTAGCTATCTGATACGAATAAATTCAAAGAGCTCACCAAAGGGCGCGTTTCTCCATCTCCTCCTCTACAGTTATCATTGGCTCTGTCGGCTTGCGCCTATGCGCACCGATATCTTGGGCTAGGCCGATACCAAAACCAACAATAATCCAGCAACTGCGAATATTGGCGGTGCAATGCAGGAATTGTGCAGCGAGCTAAGCTATTGTCAATTTTGCAACGTGGAAAAAAAAGCAGGCACGCACACAGTATGATTGCAGATCGTAAAGCGTTGGTTGTTGACGTAGAGAGTGACCACAGAGCTCAACCCGGTTGAAAAAATCCCATGCCATTTGTGTGCGGTCGGGTTCTGTCGAGTACAGCGAACCCAGAGCGCAAACAAGTAGCAGAGTGGAACCAAAGTCCGATTTATGCTCGTGGAGCCGCCGGTTGATACCCTCTTCGAAGAGGGAGCGCTCGAGGAGTGGCAAAATAGGGTCGAGATGCAAGAAATACAGAGACACGAGGGAATTAATGAGAGTTTCCTCGGGGAATTGGTAACTGCGGTGGGTTTTAAGCTGCCAAGATTAGTTTTAGGCCATCACAACGCAAGGAATCACCGACAGATTGGAGAGACCAGCCTTCAGGGGTCGACGGAGTGGGAGAACGAGACCTAGTGAATCCGTGTCCCTTGGCTCTTTCTGCAACCGCTGTCTTGGTTAGCATCGCTGTGCTTGACTTGCCCTGAAAGCCAGCTGGTGCTTCAAGAGATAGCGAGCGGAAACTGTCGGCAAAATCGTCGATATTGACGCGGTCTTCTGGATGAGGAATGAATGGTTCGACTATGGTCCGCATGGCCTGGAGATACAGGAATGGCCCCGTAGTTTGACGAGTAGTGTGGAGGAGCCGTTCGGTCAAGTCTATACGTGACTTGAGAGCTTCAATTTGAGGATCTGAAGGGAGGAATTCCTGTACGGAATTTGCGTAGGAGCACTTGAATTCATGATCCACGCAGTGTCCGCAAGGCTCCCCGCCATCGCCTAGAAATTTCAGGAAATAAATCTGCCAAATGGAGAATTTCGTACAACGTCCTGCCACAGAGTGAATTATGAGTTGAGCGGTAGACGGCAGCACGTACGGCGTCTCTGTCTGCACATATCGCATGCTCGTCGCCGCTTCACCTTCGTGGCATTGGCCGACATGGCTGTGAGGAAGATCCGATCGGGCCGGATGATCCGAACCATTTCCTTAATTGGTGCCACCATGTCCACCTCGACTCCGAATCCACAGCTACTGCGCTCAAGGTCCACAAGCTTTGGAAATCTGCCCAAGGAAGCGAAATTCACGCAAACCACAAACCCGCCAGCTCCCCAAACCCACTACATACGACGGCGTGGCATTTGCAAATTGCTTTTGCTTTTCACGCTCATACTCTTCCTCGCTGCTACCCTCTTTTACTACAAAAGCTCTCCCGAGGCACCTTCCCAGGTCCTCGTCCCACCTCCGAAGCCTCTTCCACGGAAGATCGACAGCATTTCACCTCGCCCGGATCCTCCCAGCAAGAACCCGACCGTCGACCGTTCGGTCCTCCAAAAACTCGCTAAATTGGAGATTTCGCCCGACCCCGACGAGCGCCCCTACTCGGCCAAGAGCCTCAACCGGCCGCCCATCGTCACGCGTATCCCGGAACCCAAGAAATCGGTGGTCAATCTCGATGCATGCGGTGGCAATGCCAAGCACTGTCGCTTCCTGTTGCCCCTGCGGGTCTTTGAACAGGAGTCCAAGGCGCGTATTCACTTTATGGATCTCCTCCAGATCGCCCAGAAGCTAGACCGCATCCTCGTTTTGCCCAACGTTGGCAAGAGCCGTATGGGCGCCTGCTACAAGTCGGATTTCGAGATGTACTATGATTTGGAGAGGTTGACTGCTGGACTCGACGTGCCGCACACATTCGTCAAGCAGCACGTCTTCCGACGCTGGGCCAACGCAGCGAAGCCCTCTGCTCAGCTTGTCTTTGTTTCCGCCGATTCCCCTCCAAACAAGGACCCACCGCTATTCCAAAACGACGACCTGACCGCCCGCGTCGGTGCACCAGACAACCAACTCGATCTCCTTCCAGCCTGTTACGCCAAATTCCAGGCGCTGCGTCTGGACAGACACGCACCGCTGCACATTGACACCAAGGAGGCTCTCCAGACCTTCCCTATTCACGAATCCATTCTCACCGCCCTCACCCGACCCGAACTCCAAGCCGCCGCCTTCATCAGGTCCACAGAGTCAGAGACCCCCTCTGATCCCACCGTCCTCGTCGTGACTTGGGACCTACGCTCCAGAATCTTCCCCCCAAACCCCGCCTTACCGCGGCTTCACTATTCTCCCCGTCTGCACGACCTAGCAGCGTTTTTCGCCCCGCCAGCACCTTACGCGATGGTCCACTGGCGCATGGAAACCGTCTCTCCAGCTGCCCTCCCAGATTGCGCGCACGCCCTCGTCGATACGCTCTCCCGACTCGGCAGCAGCAGCGACGAGTCCATTCGCAGGTTATGGTTCGCCAGCGACTACCCATATGCTGTGCACCGCCGCGCCCTTCCCGGTGTCGATTACAGCTCTACCTCTCAATCCGAAGACGTGAAAGCCAAATCGGGCACTTTCCGCGATTTGGGACCCTTGCATGCGGAGGCTGTGGGTATTCTTGGGGACGCGTTGGCTGAAGGTGGGGAGCTCGAAAGTTGGGAAGTCGCAGAGCTGACGGAGGCGAGGCTGGCTGCGATTGATTATACGGTTGTTGGGCAGGGGCGGTGGCCGGTGGAGGAGTTGGAGGATTCTGGAGTCCGTGGGATATTGGATAAGATCATTGGGATGAAGGCGGCGTTGTTTGTGAGTGGCGGAGAGGGGTGTGCCCGGTCCAGGTAAGGACGTTTACCGTTCTTGTCAATTGCTAAGGTCTGATGTGCTTTCACCAGTTCTTTTACGAGACAAATCGTGAGTGAGCGGCGAGCGCGGTTTCGTGCGAACGAGGTGCAGAACCTCGTCGAGCGTTTTGGGTACGGTGACCTCGAGCGAGCGGCATGGCGGGGATAGACATTGTACACAAGTAGACCAAATAAGATACATCAGAACCTCCTCAGTATTTGACCGGATTACTCGAATCACTAGCCCTCATCCTGACCTTCTCGGTGGACGCCTCCTCGAGCAAAGCCACCACCTCATTATGTCCCCGCTGCGTAGCCAGCAACAACGGTGTATCACCATCGACATCAATATTGTCAATGTCAGCCCCATTCTCCAGTAAGAGACGTGTAATGGCTGCATGCCCTCCATAGGCGCACATGGACAACGCGCTCCAGCCCCACCGGTCAACGGCGTTGACGTTCATGCCCATCTTGATGAGCCGCTCGACGCGCTCAATGTCCCCTTCAGACGCAGCTTTCACGATGGCTGTCTGCTTCTGGAAGAGTTTGCTGATCAGGCCCAGGATGCGTTTCCGCGGTTTCCTGTCCTTCTTGGACGAAGTGAAAGTGGAGATGGAGAAGATGGATGATCGGGAGGACGAGCTGCGGAGGGTCTTGGAGGAAGAAGTGGAGAATGAGTAGACGGAGGATGCTTCCGTTGAGGGACCGGGGAGGTCTACAATCGGCGCGTTCTGCTCTCCAATCGTACTTGGCCCAGCAGTGGACCCTTTATCAACACCAAAGAGCCGCGCAGCGGTAGAAATGAATTCTTCCTCGTTTGCGGCGTCTGTCGGGATCGGGGTCGGCGGGCGCTCCAGTGGCCCTTGATCTTCATCGACATCGCCGATGGGTGCGAGTAGACTGTCAGTGCTGCCCACATCCGGAATCATGCCCTCCGTCATCGCCTGCTTTACCCAGCTCAAGATGAACTCGTGTCGCTCCTCCACGACCTCGGGCGAAATTCCCACATCCTCCAACTCGCGGCGGACCTGATCCCACACATTGACCGAGTCAACCGTCCAGTCATCTTCTTGCACAGTGACTACGGACCCTTCACGCTTCCCAGCTTCTACTTCCGGAATTTGAACCCACCACAGGATCACGTCACGTTGTGACGTGTCACTCTCTTGCCAGCTCACCAACCCGACTCAGAATCGACGTCGCCCACACTCCTCTGCCTCCCCCGCCCACCCTCGCTCCTTCGCTCCTGCCTTTGCTACTCTCTGCTGCCTTTCACCCTACCGCCCTTGCCGCTATCACCGCTGCCCCGACTCCCGAGCTACTCAAGCGCCCGCCACTATCACAGATACCGTTCGTCTGTGCTCGGCCGCAGCAAATGTCGTCCAGGGTCCATGGCTAGCGTCGAACCCGACTGCATGCACCCACCGACGTCCAACAGCTCGCCAACTACCCACTGCTGCAGCACCAACTACAGTCGCGACTCGCATGGTGCGTAAACCTGCCAGCTCATCATCACCCACTCACCCACCCGTTCGCAGTAACATACTCCCAACGTTACCGATCCTGCCATCGCCGTCACCGTGCATGTCACCGTCGTCACCGTCGTCCCAATATGCCAGCTCGATTTGCCACCCTCCCCGATCCCTCTTCTCGATGCACCTGGTCACTATACACACCACATACACTCCCTTTCCTCGCTCCCTCTCCTCGGCATGCCTGCACCCCACCCTTTCCGCCGACCGTTGTCGTGGCACGTTCCATCTTGGCCGCATGTGGTTGCCTAGCCTACATCCTCCGCTCCTCAATACCACCAAGGCACCCTTCGCTACCGTGCTCCGGATGCGTTAAGATTATGGTAGACTTCGTGTGATTCGGCTCATGTATTTATGTAGTTTTCATTCTGAATGGAATCACCGTTCCAAGATTGGCATAAAAAACGATGAGCTGATAACTTGAAAGGATTGCCCGCGCGGCAGCGCAAAAGCACCACGCAGTGGGCCTCCGCGGCGAGCGGCAAGCTTCGCGCAGCGATGGGGTCCGGGGGCAAAGCCCCGGCGGGTCCAGGGTGGAACCCTGGCCGTCGCGGCCGGCGCCGCAATGAGTGTTCCACTCTCATCGATCTTTCGGGGAGGTTCAAAAGGTTCCGCTGTGCAACAAAGTTGCCAGCGAGAAACCGGGCAGCACCACGAGCATTTAAATGAGGAATAATCATTTCACAGGTTCCAGATGCCAGAAAACCATGGACTAGTACAGATGCAAGGAAACTATGTAGTGCACTGGCCGCCCGGGGAAGCTGCCGCGCTAGCGAAAATGGGCCGCTAGGCAAAACCCAGCGGGAGCGAGGACGTGCCGCGAGGCCGAGACAGCGTGAGCGAAACCGCGCGGCCAGGCGAAGGTGCCGCGAGGCAACAGGCAGCGCTAGCGAAACGGCGCCGCCAGGTTGATGGGATCATCACATGTCACATTGTGTGACGCGATCCTGTGGTGAGTGCAGTGTCCTCTACTTCCTGCAGAAACTTTTGGAGTTTCTTCTCGATTCGTGCAGTAGATGTACTGAACAGAAGGTCAGTTATTGCGTGATCAGCAGAGAAAAGACGGACGTTAGAAGGATGGCATTGAAGCTCGTGAGCATTGTCGCGGTCGAGATCAGTGTGGTCCGAATTCCTGAAAGGTCCTTTTGACCGTATCGTAATCGATTCCAAGAACGCTGAGCTTGCGTGGAGAGGTTTTGATATTGAGAGTGCAGGGTGTCCAACTCGTCGAGGGCCGTTTGACAGGTTTCAAGTATCATGACGAGGCGCTCAATGCGGTGCCCAGGCAGTTCCTCTCCGTAGTTCTCTCCGTACTCTTCCATGTAGTCGCGGGTCTCGGTCAGCGCCACATGTAACGCTCCCAGCTCGTTTGCTAGCCGCTCAAAGTCTTGCGAGCTGCGAATTTGTATAAGCGCCTTGACGATTGAATTACAAAAGAAGGCTCACGAGTCTCTGCAACCTTTGAAGAGTTTCCAGACTAGAGAGATCACCGTACTGAGGTCCAGCCGCCAGCCTTGACCATCGGTCCTGAGAGACTCGATCAGCTCCACGGAGGGATGACAGGGAAGAGCAGTACTCACGAGGATGCATCCTGAACGCCAGGAGTCTGTGCAGATTGTATAGGCGAGTCATCCGCACGCCTCTTCTCTTCAGATCGAGAGGCTCCAGGGCCTTCAAAGTCCGGAAACGGGGTGGGCCGTCGCGATCCTTCATCGACTTCAGACTGAGCCTCTGGTAAGGTCGGGCTACCACCAGCTTCATGCAACCCTATCTCTGGACTCGCCAGACTGTCCTCGTCGCGAATGTTCTCTTCCGTCTCCTTTTCTTGCCTCCGTTTTCCCTCGGAATGCACGGACGATCGAGAGGAACTTGCAGCGGACGTGCCCATGAGGTTGGCGTTCGCGGCTTGAAGTCCCTCCTCGATGGCGGCCACGGACACGGGAACACTCTCTCCAAGAAGATCGACGTGGCTGGGCTCAACGTCGTCAGAGGATCGAATCTGGGCTTCGCCACGTGGAGACGAATTTGCAATCTGTTCCCGGGGGTCTGCGGGAACGCTATCCGAAGAAAGGAGCGTCTCAGCATGTCCCGCTGGGTCCGGACGGCGGATGGTAGCGAGTCCATCTTCTTCCACTAGCGTGAGCGCCTCGCAGGCACGATAAAGCAGCTCAATCGCTGCCTTGTCCGAATAGGTAGCGCTATCATCCTATTGTGAAGGTGAGTGAATGCATGATAGTCACGTGATTTCACCGACACTTTGCTGCAAAATATCGCGCCAGTCGTCGTCGTGGGTCATGACCACCTCTGCATCGGGGCACTGGAAGGATCGAATGAGGCGAAAAAGAGCGGTGGATCATCATGAGAATTACCTTGCGCAATATATAGTCGTTGATTACTTGGGAAGGTCGGAAAAGCTGTAGAAAGCAGAAGTCAATCTCCCGGTCACTAAAGTAATGCAGAAACTTACTTGTTTCGTAGGTGCGATCTCAGTCATCCCGACATCATCGGCCGCACCTCCTTGCTGCTCCCCTGCGTATTGTGTTCCCCCACCCGATCCACCCCCGCCGGAAAAACCAAGCGCCCAGGAAATGGAGAATCCTTGAGGGCCGTAAGGTACCCAGTCCTTGTTATGGCGCCCCAGCCTCGCATCCACGATCTGAGAAATCTGGACGTCCTTGAAGAACTTTCCCCAAATGCTTGACCCAAGCGAGATGGAGTACCCGTGTATGAAGAGGGTTTGATTGAGTGGTGTCGTTTGCGGGAGAGATCCATAGCTTTTCGTTCGAGCGGGTCCCGCGGCGGTCCAGCGGTACTTGTAGTTATAGCGGTCATCCATGCCAGGACCGGGACTCGCCGTTGGGGTGGGCTCGAATGCGAGTCGGAAGGTGGATTGTGCTGACAGATCCTGGAAGGAGGCTCGGCCCCAGACCAACGCTTTCTCCCATCCGGTGACGAGGTACAAGGAGCCATTGGTGAGTCGCCGTCCGCGGGCACCATTGGCGTATTTGTACCAGCTCTCGGCATTCTCGCGGGCGTATCGCAGCATATTTTCGAGATTGACCAGCTTCTCGACGCGCGAGCCGAGGGGAATGGTTAACACCGCTCCCTGGGGACCGCAACAGTCGAAAACGAAACTTTCCATGGCGGAAAAGTCTCTGAAGGGAAGGATATTCAGAACCAGAGTCGCAGACAAACAAGATTGACATACATTGGCTGAGGCCGAGTATCTAGCTTCACGAGCGAAGAACGGGTTGAAACATAATCTTCGGCGGAGTACTCCAGAGGGGTCATGTCCGCCGAATCGTAGCTTGGTGTCAACGGGCAGAAGTTTTCGGGAGTGCCGATAGCGTTGACTGGGTCATCAACGGGGAGGTAGATGTTGAAGAAGAAGTCGAATGCTCCTTCCGGTGTAACGCGCCCGACGTCGCCGATAGAGACACCGTGCCTTTGATATTCTTGGGGAAGGTTTCCGCCGGGTCCCGGAAGGTAGAGAGGGAAGCCTCGCCCGCATCGTAACAATTGGCTGCAGTAACTCTCGCTGTCGGAATAGAGGAGATCCTGTCTGCTCGGCGCAGGAAGAACTTGGCTTCTCGAGCCCTGAGAAACGGGAGGAGGACCTGATGTCGACGTACTGGCTACCACGTATGAATGCTTGGATCGCATAGGTGAAAGGGGCTCACGAGTAGCATGGTGGTGTATATGCATATCCCCCGAAACGTTCGTGAAATGCGATCCAGTGAGGTCGAGGCCACTGGCCTCTGTGAACATTTGCGGCGCGCTCCTGTAGAGACAATATGAACGAAGGCCACGACTTTGAGGCTCTCGTTTACCTTGTAGGAGGGCTAACCACGACAGAGCCGTCGGTGGCCGTCGCCACCTCCATCGAGTGCCGCAGGAGACCGTGAAGCTGTAGTGCTATGTGCAGAGAAAAAAACAGCCGCGGTCAGGGCCATTCAGGTGATAGCCACCGTGACAGATTGGCGCGCAGTCGTTCCAATCATGGAATGGGGTCGGGGCAGGTGCTCGACGGTGGCATTGAGAACGTATGTCGGCGTTGAGCTTGCGTTGAGCTCGAAAGTTGTTTGAGGTACGGATCAAACAAGTCTTCAGCCTGTCTTCGACCACCATGTCGTTCTCTGCCCAACCGTAATACAACATGGCCGTGGTTACCCAGCATTATACTCCCTTTTCAATCCTCGTCTTACCTTCGGGCTCCATCGACGCTGAGCGCCGGGGCAGACTGCCTTGAAGCATCTTCCGGTCTACAAGGCTTTCAAGTTTCGGCGCTTCTCCTACGTCAAGAGCAACCCTTATCGAGCCGCCTCCTCTGAGACCCATCGACTGTGCAACTTCGCTCGCCTCGGTCTGTGGCGACGGGCGTCGCATGGAACTGTGAATCCCCATCCTCCAAGTCGCCCTTTGTAGGCCACTCTTCCTTTGGGCTCCCCTCCAATCTTTCTACGCGCTCCAAAACACGCGCCATTCATTGGGTCGCGTAGATGACTCGAAAACGAGCGAATAACGCCAGTGACTGATGGTGTGGACCCACTAACGCACGAGGGTATAAAAGGCCGCCCTCCCCTCACGAGACCTCAAGAGCTCTTTCTCTCCTGCCACCATCTTCTACCCTTTCAAAAGCAGGTCGCTCCTTACCGCGGTAAGCTCATACTGCTTCGTCCTTGGTCAAGGTCCTCATGCCTCTTGCAGACTCCCGTCGTTACCCCCATGGACCCACATGTCTATTTGACGCTACTCTCGACATGGTTGGCACCTGTGTAAGGTACCGTACCTTTCCTAAACTCGCCTGCTTTCTCTCATCGACCCCAGCCATCGCCGACACCATCGCCACTAGTCTCTACACGTGGACCCACACATTTCGAGGACCTCACTCTGAGGTGGACCCACACGTCCCGACGTCGCTTTCCTGACCATCGTTGGCAACTTGACATTGTTCCAAGGTGCTTGGGTCATCCTCGTGTCCATCCGCTCTCGCTCATCGTGCCCAGCATCCATCTAGTAAAAGGCTGCCGTTCTCGTTGGCCACACCTGGAGCCACACATCTGAGATCTCTGAGATCTCATTCAACGATGTCCTCGCTCTTACTCTGAGGTACCTATCCTCTCAACTTCTCATCCGTCGCTCACCGCACCCACAGAGACCCGTTGTCGTATTTGGACACCCGCTCGTCGATTATCGACCAACCTTGACCAATTCATGGGCCTCAGATCAATGCTGACCACGACCCACGATCGACCAGTACGTCCTCTATCCCTCACCCTCCACCACTCACCTAACCTCCACCCAGAACCCTAGTGACACCCCCTCCTTTGTCGTCGACATCCCCACCTTCAAACCCGTCTTATCCTCAAGAAAGATCTCGGTCAAGACATACCGTCAAGCCCGTCGCGCAGTAGATGTACACCCGGGGTGTTGCAGGGGCACACCTTCGGTTCGTTGAGCATGCTGCGCGCGGGCTCGTGGGTCGTCAAGCCAAGCTGAGCAGTGGATGTACTCTCGGGGGCGTTGGTAACAACGCCTGTCCGGTCGACGCGCATGCTGCAAGACACGCTGATGACACGCGGTATTCGAGTCGAAGATCGTAAGACGCCCGACTGGTGGGAGCGGCGAGCGGGTCTCTCTTGGGGGCGGCAGGGTCGTGGTCACTACCGTGGCTTCCGTTTGCTCGTCCGACTCGCGCTCTTAACTGATGCGCCTAGCAGCCTGGTGCTTTTTAAAAGATGGAATTTGAATTCAAAGTAAAAGTACAAGCTTGTTTGCAGGTAGATACTATCGCGAATCCAGTCTATCTTATTGTATCTATATTGCATCTGGGGACTCAGTCAATTCCTTCTCACTCGTTTAGCTCCGATTCGGGAGGAAAGGGTCTTTCTGAGCAGGGTCGTGGTCACCATGTCTCGGCTTCGTGTTCTTTCATGCAGTCAGTCCGCTTGCTCGTCTGATTTACGCTCTTGACTGATGCGCCTAGCAGCCTGGTGCTTTTTAAAATGTGGAATTTCAATTCAAAGTAAAAGTACAAGCCTGTTTGCGGGTAGATACTATCGTATTGCATCTATATTGCAACTCGGGAACACAGTCAATTTCTTCTCGCTCGTTTAGCTCCGATTCGGGAGGAAAGCACTTTGTCCGGAGGTTCTTGGCATACCTGGGCCAGCCGACGGAGAATAACTACATCCAATCCATCTTCGACATTCTTCTCCGTGAAGTCCCATTCCCCCTCAGGGAGTTCCAGGAACCGAACGACAGGATTTCGGTCGGCGAGAATCTCCATGACATCCTCGTTCACCTCGACGAGAACCAAAGTCCGGAGGTTCGGGACCCAGTCGTCCTTGTCCTCCAGCGTTCTGAGGAAACCAAGCGGGTCGGAAATGTTATACACATCGAGGCGGACGAGACCGTCTCCTCGAGGCGACTTGATGACTTCGAGCAGATGCTCGGTTTTCATGGGCGGACCCAGGGAGCTCCCGACGCGGAGGTGCTCCAGAGGGCATGCACTATTGTCCAAGAGACGGACGACTTGTTGCCAATGCAATTGCCGGGTGAGTGCGGCCCCGCCATTCTGGGTGACGACGAGCTTCTGTAGCGCCGGTGCGATGATGTGCTGCAAAAATGGGCCAATTGGGAATGTGGACTCAATGCAGAGGGACGAAATCTTGGACCTCGTCGACACGGCGTCCGGAGCCGACTCTTGAGCAAATGAAACCTCGGCGTCTGCAATAGAGACATGCGTCTCGGGCGACAGGAGTGAAAGGATCCATAGAAAATCCGTCAAACCGATGCCACGAAGGACGCAGGTGCGAAGTTGCGACCACGGGAGTTGCACTTGTCGGGGGAACAACGGGAACTCGACATTCCAGATTAAATGCTTCAAGGAGGGCATCGAACGACCGAGGTCGATTTCGGACGCTTCTGCTATGAGTCGTCCAGAAGATATGATTTCCAGCTTCTCCAGGATGGGAAAGTTCCAAGCTGGGTCGCCCAAAGCCGAGAGAACCTTCGTCTCAGGTCGAACAAGTGTGACCTCCCAGCATTGGGCACTCTGGACCAAAAAATAGTCCAGGAGATCGAACATATGTGGACCATGCAAGCGAATAGAGAGTGGTGCCGACCTGGCCCGGTCCAACTGGATGCTCAACACTCGGCGGAGATGCGGAAGACTCTCGGTCTTGGAGAACCACTGCGGGAGAACAATTCGACACCAAAGGTGCGGAAAATTGAGCGCGACCTGTCGCCATCGACGACACACTCGGGCTAGAACCCAAGCATGGTTCTGGTGGAGTCCAACGGCGTGCGGTGCAGCCACGTCCGCGTCCAAAGAACAGAGGAAGATCTCCGTCAACATTTCATTCGGAAGACGGCTCATGATAGCAGGTAGTCTGGGTTCGGATAAGTTCATGGCTGCCTAGGCTGGAGCCTGGATGGCACGCACCAAACGTGATATGCGAAATTCTTGAGAAAGGGTTGGATAACGACGATGTAGAGCAGGGTGGAGTTTTGTTAAACTGAGATTTCCCGGTGTGCCGGATTTACTACAGAAATCTGCCACAGGGAGGCGTGCGGTTGGATGGTTGGGACAAGGTTGGGAACAAGTTGGTTTGATCGTGGCGGTGCGGCTGTCATTCACGGTTGCTCTCTCACTTTCTCCATTGTTCAACTTGTCCATTGTTCCAAGTGGCACTTCAGTGGCACCGGTGACCACGAGACCGCCGTTTTGGAGGTGGTCAAATCTCTCGTGCTTCTCAATTTGAAGAAAACCGATCGACCCTCAAATTTCGTTAATTAATACACATCCGTTCAAGCAGTCTATGCTTTCCAAGCAGCAATCCAACTCTTCATCGACGCCAGCCCGAGCTGCTGTACAGCAAGAACACTCGGATTCGCCGTTCCCTCAGCAGTCACTGAGGAATTCAATCAACAATCAAGAATATCGCCCAGAGATGGAACGCACAAAGATCAGCACAGTGGTATCCCTCCCCGACAGCAATCGGCTGAGACGGCGTGCTCTGGAGGATCACGCCCGGAGCCGAGACAGTCGAGTACCTCCACGGATCACGTTCCCCATTCGCAAAGAACAAATTCGAAACAGTCACGTTCCACCCGTCGTACAGCTTGTTGGTCCGCGCAGTCTGGACGTTTGGCGGCTGCGGGAACGCCTCGGGGAACATTTGCTGGCATTGACGCAGATCGTATCCTGGTTGGATCAATCGAGATACCAGAGTCGAGTCGGCAGGTGGTGCGGATTCTTGGAGGAATCCGACTTCGGTGCATCTAGTAAGCAGAAGTTCAACACAGGGAGCAGCATAGGACATGCATCACAAACACGATCCAGAACCCTACCGATGGTGTCAGTCGAGCCACAAACGAAGATCATCGACGTACAAGAGCGGTTGGCATTATCTATAGTCGTGTTGGTCCACTGGGACTGAGAAGTGTTGTACGTTCCCAAGCAATCCCTGCCAAGTTCAAGTGAGAAACGCAGCAAGTCAGTACGTACAGAACACTTGCTCGGCAGTTTCATCTCCACAAACTACAAAATCATCAGAAAGCATCCAAGCTGACGAACTAATCCACTTACTCGAAGCCAAATACTTCTCGGTCCAGAACAAAGACCACGCAGAAAGCGCATGGTCGACGCCCCAACCACTCGCGGGCGCGTTCACTCCGTTCTTTACCTCAAGGGCGTCACAAAACTGGAAGAATATACCCCCAGCACCACCAGAAAGCGACAAACCCTGCCAATCCCAAAGATTCTCCCGCAGCGAGCCCGCAACGTCGTCCAAGTGAGTCATGTCGCCCATCCCGAAAGACTCTTTGATCTCTTGAATAGCAGTCTGGTTCGTCCCAGTGAAGACCTAGCCGACTCTAAACAATACCCAAGATAGGAAGAGAAAGCAAACCTTGTCAATATGCGAAACAACAGCCTTGATATCCGCTGAGCAATTCGCCGCCATGAAAGACCGCTCGGGCTCAAAGTACTGCCAAAAATCGAAAATCGCCTCGACGACAGCGCTCGAAGCGTAGCCCGCAGCAAACAACCTCGGCTTGTCCACCATCGTCCAGCTCGTGAGGGCACCAGAGTAACTCGCGCCGACAAGTATCCAAGGCGTCGTCGAGGGCTTGAGGTTACCCCCGTTCGGCATCGGGAGCACGACGTTCTGGGCAAAGTACTCGAGGTCGTCGATAGCTTGTTGGATGGTGTGCACCCGGAGACTTTCGACGCTGAGGTTCGGGAAAGGGTTGCTGGAGAAAAATGCTATTAGTGAGGACGGAGAAATCGTAGCACGGTGTGTCCCAACCTCAATCCATAGAACCGGTGCTCGAGGATGATAGCCGCGCCGTTTTCCTGCTGGGCGATTTGTCCGATGATCGTGATGTTGGTGATGTATGTGGCGAAGGCTGGTCATTTGGCGTCAAGAAATCGTTTATAGTTTTGATTGGAAACTCACGAGCGGCGTTGGATTCGCCCGGAGTCGCTAGAACAATAAGACCGCCTTCAGGAGTTCAGTATTTGACTCGAAAATAGTATCGATGCGAACCTGGTTCATAGAACTCGTAGGTATGCCAATATCTCTGCGTAAAGGTCCCCAGAGAAGGCTGTAAACGCAAGGTTTCATTGATGTATCTTCAAAATCACTATCCCACTCACGTTATTGTGGTCAATGAGCTGCTGGAAAGTGAATCTACATCAAGCTTGGTATCAGCCTCATCTACGTGGTCCACTCTGGCGTGACTTACGTCGTATTGTACGGCGGCAGAACGGTCCCATTCCTACTGGTCACAGGCGCATTGCTTTCCTCCAGTGACACCATAGGCATGACTGGCATCGGGGGAGAGTTTGCCCACTTGGCGGAGACCAGAGAAACACAACATATGGCGAGAACGGAGAGCTCGAGGAGGGAAAGCATATTGGCCTTGACTTTGACCGCGAGGTAGAAGGGGAGGCTGCACTGCTGCAGACTGTTTCTCATACGTATCCTTATATACCAGCTGGCCTGCCCTTTTGACTAATGCGGACACACCGTGCGGATACTGTTGCGACTCCGAGATTGCCAACGCGCCCGGCGAATGGACTATATGTTGATAGTCGAGCAATGAGAAAAGGGCGGCGGCAGTAGTCGGTGTTGATTGATTTGAGGCGAGGAAAAGAGAAATAGCAGAGGACATGGCGAGATTGATAAAATGGCTGCCAACAAGAACGCCGTTGTGTTCAGACTAGTCCATTGATTTCCATTTATTCAACTGGGCGTCACGGTGTGGATCGCGCGTGTTAGTCGGATGGCTCAGGGTCAGCGGCGTTTGTGAGGCACCAAGTAGACCAGACAGAATCTCGAGTCCATCCCCCATACCGCTGAGATAGCCCGCTAAGCGTGAGAGCGACGGATCTACCAAGTACGCTGCCAGTGGCGAGTCGCGACCCGGATGTCGTTTGGTGAAGTACTTAGTGGGAGGGTATCGTACAGGCGCTTTCACCGTTGTTTGAGTGATTGCAGATGCAGACACCGAGGGAGCGTTTTTAGCCAGTGGGAGGCCAGGGGGGAGGACACGCAAGAGAATCGGAAGATACATGTAACATGACGGAGTGATGATTGATCATATTTGAAACTCCGCATGCCTGGATCATCGGCATCATTTTCGGAAGGTTATACCGATCTCGTCTTCGCTCCAGATCTTGGAAGTACTTAGCTCGGTAATATATAATGAAGCTCTTTTTCCCCAGCAGAATCAGCGGGCACTGCCAGAGGCGAGTCAGGCGACGCCGTCTATCCAAGTGTCGCGGATGGATTGAAGTAACAACTTGAAGCGCTCCGTGTCTCTAGTTAAATACAGTGCACGTACAAGAATGAAAACAGCGCCCAATGCTTGCCGAGATTCAATACGAAATCCTGTCCCGGCGATTCGAAGGCACCGTCGAGACACCGCGTCGTCAACACCGGAATCGTCCGTGTGGATTGGCAGTTTGAACTTTGTTGGCAGTAGATTTTACCAAGATCCAAGTCGCCTCGCACGATCGCTCACCGGCACCCACGAAGTGTGCACTGACAAATGTAAAAACGACATCTTGAGTACCTGGAAGCGCTGGCCGTGCCAGCTAACACATTGCTTGCCGAGACAAAAAATATTAATTGCAATTTGCGTTGGCTCCCAGGGTACATCGTCAACGTCTTGCACTGACAACTAACAACTATAAAAACGACATCTTGAGTACACCAGTTCCGCATACTCCCAATGATTCTAAACGAAGTAGGGCCTACGAAAAACGACCACATCCAATCCACCCACGACGGGCTCTTCAGGGAAATCCCATTCCCACTCTGAGAATTCCAGGATCCGAACGACAGGATTTCGGTCGGCGAGAATCGCCATGACATCCTCACCCACTCCAACGAGAGCTAGCGTCCGGAGGTTCGGGACCCACTCGTCTTTGTTCGCCAGCGTCCTGAGGAGAGCAGGCAGGTCGGTGGTGTAATATACATCCAGCCGGACGAGATCTTGTCCTCGAGGGAACTTGATGATGTTGAGTAATTGCTGGGTTTTCAGGGTCGGACCCATGGAGCTCTGGATGCGGAGGTGCGTTACAGGGCATCCGCTGTTATTCAAGAGCGAGATGATTTGCTTCCAGTGTGATTCAGCTTCCCCGTCGTTTCGGTGGTTGACGACGAGCTTTCGCAAGGCAGGTGCGACGAGGTGGAGCAGAATTGGACGCCGAAAGGTGGCTGAGTCGATGCTGAGCGATGCAATCTCGGTCCTCGTTGCCACAGCATCGACATCCCTCACATTCACAGCAGAGACATGAGTCCCCGCCGCCAAAAGCGAAAGGATGTATAGGAAATCCGTCGAACGGACACCTCGAATAACGCATGTGCGAAGTTGGGACCATGGTAATTGCAATTCCCAGGGGTATAGTCCGCTGTCTACATCCCAGATCAAATGCTCCAAGGAGGGCATGGACTGGCGGAGGTCGACGTGAAACAGTCCCTTTGCTAGAAACTGGCCTGAGGATGTGACTTGCAACTTCTTCAGGCTGCTAAAGATCAAGCCCTCTTTCGCCAAACCCCGCAAAAGCACTTCCGTTGGCTGAACGAGTGCGACTTCCTTCCATTGGGGTCCAACAGCAAGTAATTGATCCAGAGCACGGTGAATATGCGGACCCTCGAGACGAATGGAAAGTGGGACGCACTTTGCACGACGCAAAGTAATTATCAGAATTCGTTTGAAACGTGCAAGCTTGTTAATTTTGTCGAGCCACCCGAGGATGCAACACCATAGTCGCGGAGAGCTGAGAGCGACATCGCGCCATCTACGGCATACACGGGCTAGAACCCAGGCATTGTTCACGTCAACCCAGGTCGGCTGTGGGGCAAACACGTCCCTCTCCACATAATGCAGGAAGATCTCCGTCAGCATGTCGTCGGGAACACGGTGCGTGATAGTGGCCACTGGCCGACGATGAGTTTTCCGGCCGTCTATGCGCAGTCCACACGCACCTGCGACATCAGGCTCCGAGTCAATAGTAGGGTTCAAAATCAGCATGTTGTTGGACCAGTAGTAGCGGTAGAGGGACTGCACGGAAGAAACCTGGGAGACGGAGGACGAGCCCTTCTTTTGAATGGTGGCGAGGGCTGGGCTTTGTCCGTTTCTTAGACTTTTGCTTTTTTGTCGCTCCTTGTCGCTCTTTGTCTCGCTCTTGACCAAGGAAGCCGCTTAACCGAATGCGAACGCGCCAGTCTTTTGAACAATGAAGGTAATTGCTATTCTTCTTAAGAGTAGAGCGAGCAGCCATGGACTGCGGCGCCATGAGCGCGAGACGAGCGTCCAGATTGCCACATCATGATGGATGGGAATCAGCTGCTCTGGACCGTCATCCCATTCTCCTCGAGACAAATGCTCTCCCGGCCTACAGGGCAGAATACGGCGGAATCCCACTCTTTTTCCTCCGAAGACGGCGGCGAGAATCATTGACACAACGATGTGGCAAGAGTCTTATCTACCCTTTCCACCGACTTTTCGGACGCGTAACGCATTCTTGAGGCTCTGCTGGATCCACTGGTCTAGGTGAGTCGACCTTACGCTTCGCTACTTCAGTATCGGAATCGCTAACATGGTTTTATAGGGAAAGAAGATAAAACATACTTGCTATATCCGTTTCATGAACGCCGTGTCGTACAGCTGGTGCCGTGCGCGCTCCTCTGGAGCTCGTTTCATTCGGAGACGCTGTTGGCACGCACTACCTACGGGGTGGAGGCTGTAGCGCTTCGGGCACAACCCGCGCTTGGGCCAGCCATGCGGGCTGCCAGGACGGCACGGGATTGCAGAATCTCGCGATTGGCATTGCCCTCGACGTTGCTTTTCCGGCTCTGGAAGCCTCTCCGCACACCACCTTGCAAATCCGACTGGACGAGACCTTCAACGCGCCGCGACCAGCTGCGAGACCTCATCTGGGTCCTCCTCGTCGCGCGCTCCATGCCGGCCACCTTTGGCTGCGTCTCGAAGGCTTCTACCGGCCTCCAAATCGGCCTCCTTCTATTCGGTTGCGTAGATGACTCCAACGAGCGAGTGCCTGATGGGTGTGGACCCACCACGTATAAAAGGCCGCATCTCTCTTCACGAGACCTCTTCTACCCGTTCAAGAAGAGGTCGCCCCTCACCGCGGTAAGCTCATACTGCTTCCTCCTTGGTCAAAGGTCCCATACATCGTGCAGACTAGCGTCGTCAATTTCATGGACCCACACGTCCAGTTGACGATACCCTCGACATCTTTGGCGTATCTGTAAGGTACTATACCTTCCGTGAGCCCATCTTCTCTCGCTGATTGTTCCCAGCACCGAGTGACACCATCGCTATCGGTCTCCGGACCTGGACCCACACCTCATCTAGACGATGTCCCTGGCCACACTCTAAGGTTTCCTAGCCTCTTTATGCCCTCTGCCTTCGCTCATCACGTCCGCAGGCGGTCCTCGTCATCGTCGTCTTCGTTGGCCATCCCTCCCTCTCAGGAGTCAGGTACCTGGTCCCTCCCTTCTCACCTCTCCGCCGTTGCTCACCATACCCATAGGCACCCGCCGCCGTCGTCGCTGGCCACACACTCCTCGATTTGACCAATCTCGACGACCAGCATCGTGCCACTCACTGGCATCACACCAATGCTGACCACGACAACCCGTACGTACTGTATCTCTCATCATCCACTACACACCTGACCTCCGCCCAGAACCCCACTGACGTCCAATCTTTCGTCGTCGACATCCCCACCCTCAAGCCCGTCTTATCCTCAAGAAAGATCTCGGTCAAGACATATCGTCAAACCCCTCGCGTGGTAGATGTACACCCGGGGGTGTTGCACGGGCACACCTCCGGTTCGCTGAGCATGTTGCGCGCGGCCCCGTCAGGCTGAAGCGGTGTATGTACTCCCGGGGCGTTGGCAACGGCAACAACGCACGTCTGGTCGATGAGCATGCCGCATACAATTGACCCGATATCCGAGTCGAAGATCGTAAGACGTCCGACCGGTGGGAACGGCGAGTGGGTGGGTCTCGTTTGGGAGTGGTGGAGTAGTAGCCTGCGTTAACTGTTAGTCTGTGCTTGTTCCGCTTTCGTGCTTTACTGACGGTGTTGTCAAGAAAGGGCGGATCGTATATTCAAAATAGAAATGCAGGCTCGTTACCCCGTAGAATACGGCTGGTCCTTCCAAGATACAATACCACAAACATCATTTGAGAGACGCCTTTCCGAAGAGGATCCGGAGCAGGGGTGTCTATATTATGGTGAAGTATCGCCCACGAAGGATGACTATATCCGACGCGTCCTCGAGATTCTTCTCTGGGAAATCCCATTCCCACTCAGATAATTGCAGGATACGAACGATGGGATTCCGCTCAAGCTCGGTTATGAGGAATAGACGCTTATTGCATCGATCGACGCCGAGAGGAAGGATTGTTCCCAAAAAATACGGAAATGACATTTACTCGGGCACTTGGACTGAACTTTGGGTACTCTTTTCCAATTGCCACAACACAGCGAAACAGCTAAGCACTGCTGTTCAAGGACCCACAGACGCTCACGAGCGCTAGAGAGAGCCATATAAAATCAGTACGAAGTACAGTAATGCACAGAGAATGCTTACCTTCAAGCTTACATCCTACGACTCGGAAGAGCATTTCGACTTGTGGCGCTTCAAGACATGCGCAGTCCCAAACCGCTCACCACAGCCGCACTCAAAGTTCTTGATATCCAGGTGCGAGTTCATATGGTTATTCAGATTGTGCTTGGCCATGAAATCGTGCCCGCACACCCCGCAGATAAAGTCCCCGATCTTGGAGGGATCCTTGCGACGGGCAGTGGACGCACGGACTGTTGCGTCCGTCCCGACTTGAGCACGAATGGGCTGCGAGGTCATTGGGCCCTCCGGCGACATCTGACCGTCCCACGGACCCAAGGGGTCAACGTCCTGTCCTTGCCCTTCAGCCTTGCGATGCTGCGGCGGGTAGGGGCTGCGCTCCTTGCGACGGGGCCGTGCTTTACGAATGCCGTCACTGATGACGGTAAAGGAAGGTGCGTGTTCAGCGCCGCCATTATAATAGACTTCGTCGGCGTCCAACTGCGCAGGAGCTGCCGGGCGGGGTATCGGCGACAAGGACGAGGAAGAGGAGCCGGAATAGCCCGCCTGTCTACCCAGGGACGCAAAATCCTGAGGAATGAGCCGGCCCATGTACGATTCATCGTGAATGTAGCTGGGGTACGACACATCCGGCTGCGGCGTTTCCTCGATAGACAGAGCCTCCAGGTCGCTGTCTATGGCATTCACCGACGGTTCAATGGACAGGAAGCGTTTCTGCATCCCATCTCGTTCGACCCGCGTCTTCGACCGCCCACGATAGGCCTCCAGACTATCGCTGAGATCGTAGGGACTGGGCTGAGGACTACGGTAGCGGTATGGGCTGGGCGACCCTCCTCTGTTAGTGGATCTCTGGCGGCTTGGGGAGGCGATCATGGGGTTTGGCAGCTGCAAGTAGCTGGGCGTGCCAGGGGACACTGGGGCGCCCGATGACGTCTCCGATCCCGCTAAAGAGGCGGGAGAGTGAGAGGAAGGGCTTGAAGGCGACGCCGGGAAGTATTGGCTGGGCTGCCACCCAGACTCGAGGAGCTCGGGTGTCGTGTCCACACGGAGATTGCGTGTCCAGTGGGGCGAAAGATAATTGGGGTTGAAGGGTGTCGATGAAGGTAAGGGTTCCTGGTGGCGCAGCTGACCGTAAGGAGGACGAGTCGGAGGAAGTGGTTTGTCGCAGTCGTCGTCCTCGAGGGCGGGCTCGGAGGGAGGACACGGATGCTCCGTGTCCTCTTTAGAAAATGGACCTGTGCTACTGTCAAGGCTCGTACTAGTAGATCGGTGGCAGGGCCTTGAGCGGGATTCTGGAGATGCGGAATCCAGCAGTTCCTTTGAACGATGGTCCATATCTGTTCCTGTGAACAACTCCGATCCAAGAGGACTTGCTGGAGGCGAGCCCATCATATCATGTTCATTGCTTTTCCCTCTCGAGCGACGGACCGTAATCAGACCATTCGCCTCTTCTAGCGAAAAATCCTCGCAGGCGCGCTTTAGTAGTGACACTACATCTTGATTGGTGTTATCCTGAGCACGAACATATGAGCCGCAAATGCAACCTCGTCTTACTGAACGCACAGATCGGAGAATATCCCGCCAATCGTCGTCGTGGGTCATCACAACAGCGGCATCCAGAAACTGGGAATAGTCACATTATCAACACATTATTCGAACGGCCTGGACTGTTTACCTTCTCAAGGATGTAATTGTTTATTACTTGGGACGGATGTAACTGGCCGCCAAGCGCGATGAGCTTTGTGTGCAGTGGTTATAATAAATGCAACTGACGTTCTGCGCCGGAGCTAAATCAGCTATCTCCACGGCATGGGTCGGCGCGCGGTCCTCGCGTCCATGCTGTTTCCCTCCAGTAGAGCCAATTGACCACGAAAAGGAAAATCCTCGAGTTCCAAACGGAATGTAATCCCGGTTGCCATCCTGCCCCGGCCGACAATCCGCAATCTCCGAAATCTCGACGCCTTTGAAGAGCTTGTCCCATATGCCTCTTCCAAGCGAAATCGAGTATCCATGGATGAAAACCGTCTGATTGAGCGGCACGTCTTCGGCCGGTATTTGACCGGATGTTTGGGTGCGAGCCGGACCTGACACGGTCCACCGATACTTATAGGCGCCCGTGCTACCGGCCAAAACAGACTGAAAGGCAAGTCGGAACGGAGATCGAGCCGCAGCCCTCTGAAAGGAAGCCATTCCCCAGGCGCGGGCCGTTTCCCACCCAGTAATAAGATACAAAGACCCATTGGGCAGTTGACGACCCCTGGAGCCATTGCTGTGGTGGTACCAACTCTCAGCGTTGGCACGCGCATAGTCCGTCATCTGCTGCAAGCTGTCGCCAAGTTTCTCGAAACGGGAGCCGAAGGGAATAGCCAGGAGTGCGCCGTGAGACCCGTTGCCTTCGAATAGGAAATCCTCGGACCTTGAATTCCCTGGAATAAATCAGACAGGTTATTAGCATTCTTATGGCAAATCACTGCATTCCCATGCCTCCTCGGCAGAGGGTCTGCCGAGGCGTCTCGGCAGACCCAGACTGGGGGAGAGTCTGCCCCGACTTGGGCACGTCTGCCCGGGTCTGCCATGATCTGCCTCAGTCTCCGCGGGTCTGCCTCAATCGGGTGGGCTTGTATTAGGTCTGCCACACCCTCTCAGTGGAGGCTGGGTGTAAGTACGTTATTGCTCGACAAACCAATGACAGACATCATGCCACATGTCGCGGTGTCAAATTGAAACTGTCAAAACCACGGCAGTTCTTTACGACGGCCCAGTCCCCAGCCAGTCCACGGTCCAAGGGGCCCACGGATCACCGTGAGGAACGGGATTTGCAGATTGTGCCATGCAGGCGTGAACGAGGCGCGAAGCGCAGGGCGAGATGGAAGAGAGAAGAAAAAGAGGGAATATTGCCGTCCATTGTCGACGGTGACTCACACTGGGCAACGGTCATCAAGTTTTAATCGTTTAAGCTTTGACCATCTCGCTGGCAACGCTACATAAATAGACAGGCAGTGTATAATTACCGCCAACCCGACGCCCGACCCCAGTGATGCTGATAGGGCCCCTAAATCGACCCCCGCCGACCGATAGGGCCCTATGAGGCCCTAATCCCCTATAAATAGGGCCCCGCGATAGGGCCCTATCGAAGTGGGTGGCCAAAAAAGGAAATAGGTCTGTGATGGGTTTGAATCTCTGATACATTGATTTCTGCGGCTCCATCTACTCTGCAGTTGCATTGATGGCTTTGAGCTCTTGCTACTCTGTGATCTCCCCGTTTCAAGGTGTTTCAGAGGCTCCCGGCCTCTGGAATGTCACGTGAAGATAAGATAAGATAAGATTTAGGACCTCATTAGGGCCTATGACTTGACCCCAGACTCGATAGGGCCCTAATTTAGGGCCAGATAGGGCCCCTATCGCTTGAGGCCCTATCGCCCCTCAAGCATCACTGCCCGACCCTGCCCGCCTGGGGGGCAGAGGGGACCTCGACCCACCTCGGCCAACTTTGGTTGGGCAGACCTCGCTTAGGGACCTCGACCCAACTCCGGCAGACCTCGACCCACCTTGGCAGACCTCGACCCACCTCGGCAGACCTCGGCATACCTCAGCAGAGGTCTGCCGAGGGGGTCGGGAATGCAGTGAATAACGCACTTTTGTGGATCTGCTGGCAGGTCTAATCTCTCGACAGAATCCAGCGTCGAGACGAAATCTTCAGGGAGATAATCCCTGGGGACCACGCTTTGGGAATCGTACTGAGCCAAAGGTGAAAAATTATCGGGGACGTCGTTGTGGTTGATGGGGTGCTCCGCGGGTAGGTAAATGTTGAAAAAGAAGCGGAAAACACCCTGTGGGGTGACCGTCCCAACGTCTCCGATGGAAACACCATGGTGTTTATAATCTGGAGGAAGATTCCCTTGAGGCGCCGGAACATAGAGCGGGAACCCTCGTCCCTGGAACAATAACTGGTTGCAGTAACATTGACTGGGAGTATATTGCGTGTCCGCAGTCGTCGTAAGGGTCTCGGCTGGTGGCCTATGGACGACAGCTGTAATGCATGAGCTCTGCCCTGATGCACCCCCAGTCTCTCATAGACATGCACTTGCATATACTACAAATATACTACCTAGTCTGGACCGGGAAAATCTGGAACATGCTTGGCATAGAAATCATACATTCTGTCTTACATGAGGCTACTTATTAAAGGAAAGTTTGAGCCTGGAAAATAGTTTGGAGAGCCCCTTCACACTGGTGTGTCCTGGGTCCCTGGCCATAGCCAAGGCATCTTGTGTAGCCATTAAGGCTTTGTTGGCATGGTGAGTGTGGGGATGGCCAGCTCCCAAGACCTCTGTACATTTTGTAACAACTTGGAGTTGGAGGTTTTCTGCTGCCTGGTGCCTGCCGCTCCTATGGAGTGTCATGGCAAGGTTGGCCATGGCTCTCAGGGTATCAGGATGGTCATCACCGAGGAGTTTCTGGGACCGTTCAAGGACAGAGATTTCAAGCGGCTCTGCCTCTTGGTACCGCCCCAGCTCACTGTATGTGGCTGCAAGGCTGGCCATGGCCTTCAGCGTGTCAGGATGGTCATCACCGAGGAGTTTCTGCTGCTGTGCAAGGACAGAACTTTGGAGCGGCTCTGCCTCTTGGTACCGTCCCAGTTGCCCATATGTGGCTGCAAGGTGGACCATGGTGTTCAGTGTGTCAGGATGGTCATCACCAAGAAGTTTCTGGCGCCGTTCAAGAACACAAAGTTGGAGCGGCTCTGCCTCTTGGTACCGTCCCAGTTGCACGTATGTGGCTGCAAGGTTGGCCATGGTTCTCAGTGTGTCAGGATGGTCATCACTGAGAAGTTTCTGGCTCCGTTCAAGAACAGAAAGTTGGAGTGGCTCTGCCTCTTGGTACCGTCCCAGTTGCATGTATGTGGCTGCAAGGTTGCCGATGTCAATCAGGGTGTCAGGATGGTCATCACCAAGAAGTTTCTGGTGCCGTTCAAGAACATAAACTTGGAGCAGCTCTGCCTCTTGGTACCGTCCCAGTTGCCCGTATGTGGCTGCAAGGTTGGCCATGGTGCTCAGTGTGTCAGGATGGTCATCACCAAGAATTTTCTGGCGCCGTTCAAGAACAGAAAGTTGGAGTGGCTCTGCCTCCTGGAACCGCTCCAGTTGCCTGTATGTGACTGCAAGGTTGGCCATGGCAGTCACTGTGTCAGGATGGTCATCACCGAGGAGTTTCTGACGCTGTTCGAGGACAGAAATTTCAAGCGGCTCCGCCTCTTGGTACCGTCCCAATTGCCAATATGTGAATGCAAGGTTGGCCATAGCAGCCAGCGTGTCAGGATGGTCATCCCCGAGGAGTTGCTGATGCTGTTTGATAACAGAAAGTTGAAGCGGCTCCGCCTCCTGGAACCGCTCCAGTTGCCTGTATGTGACTGCAAGGTTGGCCATGGCAGTCACTGTGTCAGGATGGTCATCCCCGAGGAGTTGCTGACGCTGTTTGAGAACAGAAAGTTGAAGCGGCTCCGCCTCCTGGAACCGCTCCAGTTGCCTGTATGTGACTGCAAGGTTGGCCATGGCAGTCACCGTGTCAGGATGGTCATCCCCGAGGAGTTTCTGATGCTGTTTGAAGACAGAAATTTCAAGCGGCTCTGCCTCCTGGAACCACTCCAGTTGCCTGTATGTGACTGCAAGGTTGGCCATGGCAGTCACTGTGTCAGGATGGTCATCACCGAGGAGTTTCTGACGCTGTTTGAGGACAGAAATTTCAAGCGGCTCCGCATCTTGGTACCGTCCCAGTTGCCTGTATGTGACTGCAAGGTTGGCCATAGCAGCCAGCGTGTCAGGATGGTCATCCCCGAGGAGTTGCTGACACTGTTTGAGAACAGAAATTTCAAGCGGCTCCGCCTCCTGGGACCGCCCCAGTCGCCTGTATGTTGCCACCAGTTTGGTCATGGCATGTTCGCTGTCTGCGGGAACGCTGTCCGAGGAAAGGAGTATCTCAGCATGTCCCAGTGAGTCCGTACGATGGATGGTAGCAAGTCCATCTTCTTCCACCAGCATGAGCGCCTCGCAGGCATGATAAAGCAGCTCCATCATCTCCTCCTCCGAATGGGGAGCCGTACCATCCTATGAATGAAGGTGAGCAAATGCGTGATATAGTCACGTGATATTACATACACTTCGGAGGATATCCCGCCAGTCGTCGTCGTGAGTCATGATGACCTCTGCATCGGGACACTAGACAGATTGATTGAGACAGCAGGGAGTGATGGATCATAAAGAAATTACCTTGTGAAGGACATAGTCGTTGATTACTTGAGAAGGTCGGAAAAGCTGCAGAAGTCAGCCTCTTGGTCGCTAAAGTATTCCAGTAACCCACTTGTTTCATAGGGGTGATGTCACCTATCCCAATATCATCACCCATGTCTCCTCCATCTTGCTGCTCCCCGGCGTGCTGTGTTCCCCCACCCGATCCACCTCTGCCAGAAAAACCAAGCGCCCAGGAAATGGAAAACCCTTGAGGGCCGTAAGGCACCCAATCCTTGTTATGCCGCCCCAGCCTCGAATCCACGATTTGAGAAATCTGGACATCTTTGAAGAACTTGCCCCAAATGCTGGAGCCAAGCGAGATCGAATACCCGTGTATGAAGAGGGTTTGATTGAGTGGAGCAGTCTGCGGGAGAGATCCATAGCTCTTCGTTCGAGCGGGTCCCGCGGCGGTCCAGCGGTAGCCGTAGTTGTAGCGGTCATCCATGTTAGGACCGGGACTCGCCGTCGGGGTGGGCTCAAATGCGAGTCGGAAGGTGGATTGTGCTGATAGATCCTGGAAGGAGGCTCGGCCCCAGACCAGCGCTTTCTCCCATCCGGTGACGAGGTACAGGGAGCCATTGGTGAGTCGCCGTCCGCGGGCACCATTGGCATATTGGTACCAGCTCTCTGCATTCTCGCGAGCGAATCGTAGCATATTCTCAAGATTTGCCAGTTCCTCGACGCGCGAGCCGAGGGGAATGGTTAATACCGCTCCCTGGGGACCGCAACAGTCGAAAGCAAAACTTTCCATAGCGGGGAAGTCCCTGAAGTGAGATACATGTCAGGACCAGAATCGCAGACAAGAACGATTGACGGACATTGGCGGAGGCCGAGTATCCAGCTTCACGACTGATGGAGGAGTGGAGACATAATCCTCGGCGGAGTACTTCCGCAGCCTTGTGTCTGCCGAGGCGTAGCGGGGCGTCAACGGGAAGAAGTTTTCGGGTGTGCCGATAGCGTTGACTGGGTCATCGGCGGGGAGGTAGATGTTGAAGAAAAAGTCGAAATCTCCATGCGGGGTCAGGCTCCCGACGTCGCCGATGGAGACACCATGTCTCTGATATTCTTGGGGAAGGTTTTCGCCGGGGCCCGGGAGGTAGAGTGGCATGCCTCGCCCGCATCGTAGCAATTGGCTGCAGTAATTCTCGCTGTCAGAATACACACCATCCAGTCTCCTCGGCGCAGGGATTACTTGGTCTCTTGAGCCCTGAGGAGTGAGAGGAAGACCAGGTGCATCAGGTGCATCAGGTGCATCAGGTGTCGACATATTGGCTACCACGTATAATGCTTGGACCGCATTGTAAAAGGGCACTTACCAGGAGCATGGTGGTGGTGGTGTATATGCACGTCCCTCGCCACATTCGTGTTGTTCGATCCCCTGAGATCGAGGCCACTAGCCCCTGGGAACATTTGCGGTGCGGTCCTGTAGAGACAATATGAATCAAGGCCGCAACTTTGAGGCTTTCATCCAAGTACCTTGGAGGAGGGCCAGCCACTACAGACCCATCGGTGGCCATTGCCACCTCCATCGAGTATCGCAGAGAGACGTGAAGCTATAGTGTAGTGCTGTGAATACAGCCTGTCTGCGCCATCCATAGGCACCGTGACAGATTGGCGCGTGGTCGTTCTAATCATGGAATTGGGTCGGGCAGATGCCGGTGAGAACAGCTGAGGCAGCTGGCCGAAGCGCGCTAGCGGTGAACTTGAAGGTTGAGGGTTGCGGATCAAAACAGAATCTTCTTGTCATTTCACCGCACAGTTGTGCAAGCAGCAACGCTGAGCGCCTGGTTAGACCGCCTTCTACTGCGATCTTCCACTTCTCATCGAGGTACCTCAAACATTTTCGCTATCGACGGCGGCCTACAAGGCTTTCAGTGCTCTCGTGTAGTGTGCACGGCCAACCCTGATGCCAACCTCGAGCCGCCCTGGATGCTTCTGAATACCACCGACTGTTGCGCTTAGGTTACCGTTTGTCTGCGGTGAACGCGCGTTGCATAGGACGCCAATCCCCTATTTCCTCCAAGTCGCGCTCTGTGGCCCGTTCTGGGGCTCCCGTCCAAACCAGGTTTTTCAACGGTTTTTATAGGCACCTGCACAGCGAAGAAGTGATCTATCGACCCATCTGGCGTCGTACACACACCGCAAACTCTTCTGGATCGTCCGCTTCGAGGAGGCTTCGCTTCAGGATATCTTTCACTCCATGCATGCCCTCAGGGTGCTACGGGACTGCAGAATCTCGCGATTTTTATTCCTGCTGGCGTTGCTCCTGCGGCTCTGGAAGCATCTCGAGAAACTGCAACTCCACGCCGCACCACGCAAGTCTGACTGCATGAAACCTCTCAATGCGCCGACACCTCTCGGTACTCGCTTGGGTCCTCCTGGTCGCACGCTCCATGCCACCCACCTTTGGCTGCTTCAAGTTCTCGGATGCTTGTATCGGCCACCAAATGCCCTCCGTCGATTGGGTCGCGTAGATGACTCGAGTCCTTGTTCTTGAGCGAGTGAGGGACGCGAGGGACTGATGGCGTGAACCCACCATGGATAAAAGGCCGCCTTTCTCCTCACGAGACACCAGAGCTCTTTCTTCCATACCACCATTTTCTACCCCTCCAAGAGCAGGTCGTCCCTCACCGTGGTAAGCACTTTCTTCTCTCGTCCTTGAGCAGTATCCTCATACTCGCCAGACCACCCGTCGTCACCGTCATGAACCCACTGGGCCACACGTCCAGATGACGATACTCTCGACACTTCTGGAATCTCTGTAAGGTACTGCAACTTTCCCGAGCCCATCTGACCTCGCTCATTGGCCCCAGCGTCCGCCTCTACACATGGATCCACACATCTACATGCGATCTACTCACTATGAAGTACCCCAGCCTCTCGACTTCTCATCCGTCACTCACCACACCCATAGACACCCCTCGTTGTCCTTGGCCACATCGCTCGTCGATTTTCGACCAATCTCGGCGACCAGCATCGTACCACCCATTGGCCTCACATAAATGCCGACCACGACCCACGACCTGTACGTCCTTTATCCCTAATCATACACCGCACATGTGACCTCCACGCAGAACCCCACCGACATCCACTCCTCCGTCGTCGCCATCCTCACCCTCAAGCCCGTCCTATCCTCAAGAAAGCTTATATGCCGCCAAACCCGTTGCGCGGTAGATGTACACTCGGGGCACTTCCGGCTCGCTGAGCATACTGCGCGCGGGCTCGTCAAAGCTGAAGCGGTGTATGTACTCCCGGGGCGTTGGCGACAACGCCTGTCTGGTCGACGTGCATGCTGCATACATTGACGCGATATCCGAGGTCGAGTCTGATTCGTAAGACGTCCGACTCACTGACTGGTGGGAACGGCGAGTGGCTGGGTGGCTCTCTTTGAGTGCGGTGGGGGCGGTGGGCTCCTGGTCGTTTGTGGCTTGGTGTCCTTTCGTGCAGTTAGTCCACTTTCCCGCTGGTGTTCTTCCTGACTGATACGCTCGATAGTCCGATGCCGTCGCGGTGCTGTAGTTACTAGTCAGTGGGACATCTAGATCTACTCGTGTCGTGCTCAAGCTTGGTTTACGATTTGGATGTGAATGAAAAAAGCGGTTTTTCGCAAGACAATGCCGTACCCTGCGCGGGACCTAGGTCTTATTCTTATTCTTATGCCGTCGATTTCCTCTGCGCGTCATCGACATTCCGAATTGAAAGGACAAGGCACCATAGACGTATGTGTATTCATAGTACGAAAGCATGGCATATACGGGCGTGTGGACCGAACTCGTAAACTACGACGACGACAAGATTTTTTTAGGGAGCAAAGAGGGTAGCAAGGAAAGCCTCGCCCGCCGCAGTTCCCTGCTTGGCCTTCTTGATAGCCTTCTTGTGCTTCTTGAGCCGCTCCTGCTTGACTCAAAATCCGGCGTCAACAACTCAATCAATAAAGAGCGAAGGAGAAAAGACATACGAAGCTCCTGCCTCCGGAGAGTCTTGGCGTACGGGTTAAGACGGAAGAGGACCGCCTTGTTGACGAGCGGGTTCTTCTTCTGCGTCCACGGGCGCTTTTGCGTCTTCTGCCCAGCAGGACGGACGACGCTCTGGATCTCGCCGCTGTTGATCAGACGCGTCACGTCGGGGTTGGAGATCTTGGCCGTGGGGAGGATGTAATCCTTCTTGTAGACCGAGGGCTTGTCGAACGTGCCGAATACCTCGTCGAGGAGGGCGAAGGCGCCTTCGGTCCAGATGACGAAGCGGCCGAGGTGACCACCGGGGGCGAGCTGGAGGAGGTTGAGGCGGCGGACGTTGACGAGCTCGACGCCGGGCAAGTTGCGGAAGGCCTTGACGATGCCCTTGTCCTCGTTGTAGACGACGAGAGGACCACGGCGCTGGCGGTGGCGACGGTTGCGCATCTTGCCCTTGCCGGCGCGGAGTTTGCGCGAGTTGGAGACCTAGAAAGTATTTGAGGATGCAGACAATGAAGAAAGGTAAGGAAACGCACCTTGACGACGTCAGAGTAGGCCTTGAGCGACTTGAGGAGCGCGACAGCCTCCTTGGTCTTGGTGAAGCTCTCGGCGGCAGAGGCGATAACGAGGGGAACCTCCTCGATCTGCTCGATACGGTGGCCACGGGCGAGGACGAGCGAAGGCAGAGCAGACGCAGCGAGGGCCGAGACAACGGCGAAACGACGCTGGTTCTGGTTGACCTTGACGTGCCACTTGCGCCAGGTCTTGGTCGGGGCGAACATACGACCGCCACGGCACATGTTACCGAAGGCGGCGTAGAAATTTTCTTAGGAAAATGTAGATGCAGGAAGAAAGAAAACACACCTGGCCAGCACGGTGGGTACCCGAGCCACCGACACGGGGAATACGAGCAACGGCACGACCGGTACCCTGGCGATGCTCTCTGAAAGCGAGTCAGCTATTGAGAGTCTGGACATGCACACGACGAGTTGGATGGCCTCTTGAGGGCGAGTGCTGGTGTTCAGAGGAGTAGAGCAAACACGGTCGTACATACAATGTACATAGGCATGAGCGCGAGAAGGAGATCCAGATATGGATCTATCGGCGGCTGCTCTCGACCGTCATCATCCCATTCACCTCGACTCTCGAGACAAATCCTCTCCCGGCCTACAGGGCAGAATACGGCGGAATCCCTCTTTTTCCTCCGAAGACGGTGACGAGAACCACAACGATGTGGCAAGAGTCTTATCTACCCTTTCCACCGACTTTGGACGCGTAACGCGTTCTTGAGGCTCTGCTGGATCCAATGGTCTAGGTGAGTCGACCTTACGCTTCACTACTTCAGTATCGGAATCGCTAACATGGTTTTATAGGGAAAGAAGATAAAACATACTTGCTATATCCGTTTCATGAAGCCGTGTCGTACAACTGGTGCCGTGCGCGCTCCTCTGGAGCTCGTTTCATTCGGAGACGCTGTTGGCACGGACTACCTACGGGCTGGAGGCTGTAGCGCGGGCACCCTTGGGCCAGCCATAGGATGGGACGGGACTAGAATCTCGCGATTGGCATCGCTTTCGACGTTGCTTTTCAGGCTCTGGATGCCTCTCCGCACACCACCTCGCAAATCCGACTGTACGAGACCTTCAACGCGCCGGGACCAGCTGCGAGACCTCTCAATACTCATCTGGGTCATCCTCGCGCGCTCCATGTCGCCCACGTGCACCTTTGGCTGCGTCTCGAATGCTTGTACCAGCCTTCAAATCCGCCTCTTCCATTGGGTCGCGTAGATGACTTTGCGAGCGACTGATGGGTGTGGACCCACCAGGTATAAAAGGCCGCCTTTCCCCTCACGAGACCCCAAGACCCCCTTCTTCCTTACCACCATATTCTACCCTTCCAAGAGGAGGTCGCCCTTCATCTCGGTACGCTCTTCCTTCTCGCGTCCCCAGCCAATGCCCTCATGCTCGTCAGACCATTGTTGTTGCCCTCGTGGACCTGCACTCCACACGTCCAGTTGACGATACCCTCGAAGTCGTTGACGATCCCTCGAAATCGTTGACGATCCCTCGAAGTCGTTGACGTATCCGTAAAGTACCGTGACTTCTCCTGCCCATCTCCCCTTCGCTTATCATCTCTAGGTCCGTGGGCACTATCGCCATCGGTCTCCCTACCGTGGACCCACACAAATGTGGTCAGTGGTGTCCTCGGCCTCTCACTCTAAGGTACCCGAGCCTCTCCATCCTCTCTGTCGCAGCTCATCGCACTTACAGACACTCTTTTGTCGTCGCTGGCCACACCCTCGTTGATTACCGACCAGTATCGCGTCGTCCCTTGCTCGGGCTTCCATCACTTGCCACTTCCCACCAGTATGTCGTCTATCCTTTATCATCCGCAACGCATCTAACCTCCACGTAGAACACCATCGACACCCGCTGTTCCGTCGTCGACATCCCGACCCTCAAGCTCGTCTTATCCTCAAGAAAGATCTCGGTCAAGACATATCGCCAAATGGCCCGTCGTGCGGTAGATGTACACCCGGGGTGTTTCAGGGCCACACCTTCGGTTCGTTGAGCATGCCGCGCGCGGGCCCATCAAACTGAAGTGGTGTATGTACTCCCGGGGCGTTGGCAACAACGCCTGTCTGGTCGACACGCATGCCGCATACAGTTGACGCGATATCCGAGTCGAAGATCGTAAGACGTCCGACCGGTGGGAACGCCGAGTGATTGGGTCTCTCTTTGGGAGCGGGAGCTTGGAGGTCACGGTCACTGTCCTGTGCTTCGAGTTCTTTCGTGCAGTCCGTGTGCAGATCTCAGTAATTTGCGTCCTTGACTGATGCGCTTGATAGTTGGCTACAGTCCTCTTTCTCTTCGAGGAAGCTGGAGAACGTACACTCTAATCTTAGTAGCACAGCCTTCTTCACCTTGGGGTCCCTTGACTGTAACTTACTCGCGAGAACTTGAAGCACTCCATGGGAAGGCCACTGATCCGTCCTCTTACTTCTGCTTCACGGAGCACAACTGATTGTATTACTTCCGCGTTCGCACTCCAAGATCGAAACGCATTCATGCCGAATACGAGCCAACTCATTTTTTTGCCAGTGGCGTTGCAAAACAGAAATCTCGCTTCCAGTGAGACACACAGGAAATGTACCAGTAGCGCCGAAATCAAAGTGCATTCTGAGCGCTATATCATGCAGAATTGGCTGGGAATTGACATACATAAGAATAATATAGATGAAAGCAAGGAACACAGTGTACGCAAGGTATCAGTTACAGAAAGAGGTATCATGCTGGGACGGAGGGATGAAAATTAGGATAGGCGGGTACTAGTCCAATTGCCACAGGAACAGCCAAACGGCCCATAGCTGCTCAGGGGCGCTAGAGGGAGTCGACTGCAATCAGTACGAAGTACAGCAATGCCAGGAGATTCCGTACCTCCAAGTTTCTATCCTCCTCCGAAGAACACCTCGACCTGTGGCGCTTCAAGAGAAGCGCAGTCCCAAACCGCTCACCACAGCCGCACTCAAAGTTCTGGATATCCAGGTGCGTGTTCATATGGTTTTTCAGATGGTGCTTGGCCGTGAAATCGTGCCCGCACACCCCGCAGATGAAGTCCCCACTCTTGAAGCGATCTTTGCGACGGGCGGTGGATGCTCTGACTGTTGCATCCGTCCCGACCTGAGGACAAAGGGGCTGCGAGAGGCCCTCCGGCGACATCTGACCGTCCCACAGACCCACGGCGTCAATGCCGTGCCCTTGCCAATCATCCTTGCGGCGTCGCGACGAATGGGGGCTGCGCTCTTTGCGACGGCGCCGAGCTTCACAAGTGTCGCCACCCATGGCGGTGAAAGACGGCATGTGCTCAGTGCTGGTGTTATAGACATCGTCGGCGTCCAGCTCCGGGAGCTCCGGGCGGGGTAGAGCTTCGCGGCTCTGCAGGGTGGCAGAGGAGCCCGAAAAGCCCACCTGACCATCCCATGTCCCAGAATCTCGAGGAATACGCCGGCCCATGTAGATGTAGCTGTGTGGCACATCCGGCTGTGGGGCTTCCTCCATAGACAGAGCCTCCAAGTTTCTGTCTAGGCCATTCACCGACGGTTCGATGGACGGGAAGCATCTCTGCATCCCATATCGTTCGGCCCGCGTCTTCGACCACCCACGGTAGGTCTCCAGACCATCGCTGAGATCGTAGGGACTGGGGTGAGGACTACGGTAGCGGTATGGGCTGGGCGACCCTCCTCTGTTAGTGGATCTCTGGCGGCTTGGGGAGGCGATCATGGGGTTTGGCAGCTGCAAGTAGCTGGGCGTGCCAGGGGACACTGGGGCGCCCGACGACGTCTCCGATCGAGAGGAAGGGCTTGAAGGCGACGCCGGGAAGGATTGGCTGGGCTGCCACCCAGACTCGAGGAGCTCGGTTGTCGTGGCCACACGGAGATTGCGTGTCCAGTGGGGCGAAAGATAATTGGGGTTGAAGGGTGTCGATGAAGGTAAGGGATCCTGGTGGCGCAGCTGACCGTAAGGAGGACGAGTCGGAGGAAGTGGTTTGTCGCAGTCGTCGTCCTCGAGGGCGGGCTCGGAGGGAGGACACGGATGCTCCGTGTCCTCTTTGGAAAATGGACCTATGCTACTGTCAAGGCTCGTACTAGTAGATCGGTGGCAGGGCCTTGAGCGGGATTCTGGAGATGCGGAATCCAGTAGTTCCTTTGAACGATGGTCCATATCTGTTCCTGTGAACAAATCCGGTCCAAGAGGACCTGCTGGAGGCGAGCCCATCACATCGTGCTCATTACTTTCCCTCCTCGAACGACGGATCGTAATCAGACCATTCGCCTCTTCTAGCGAGAAATCCTCGCAGGCGCGCTTTAGCAGTGACACTGCATCTTGAATATTGGTGTTATCCTGAGCACGAACATGTGAGCCGCAGATGCAGCCTCGTCGTATACTGAACGTACAGATCGGAGAATATCCCGCCAATCGTCGTCATGGGTCATCACAACAGCGGCATCCGGGAACTGAGGAATAGTGAGAACAACAGTTTTTCGACTGGTCTGGACTGCTTACCTTCTGAAGCATGTAACTGTTTATTACTTGGGACGGATGGAACAACTGCGGACACGATGAGCTTTCTGTCCAGTAGTGAAATGCAACTGACGTTCTGCGCCGGAGCCAGATCGGAAATCTTCACGGCGTCCGTCGACGCGGGTTCCTCGCGCCCGTACTGTCTCCCTCCAGTGGAGCCACCTCCGGAAAAAAAGCCAATTGACCACGAAGAGGAAAATCCTTGAGACCCAAACGGAACGTAATCCCGGTTCAAGTTGGCCTGTCCAAGCTGAAAATCAACAATCTTCGAAATCTCGACGCCTTTGAAGAGCTTGCCCCAGATGCCTGTTCCGAGCGAAATCGAGAATCCGTGGATGAAAACCGTCTGATTGAGGGGCACACGTTGGGCGGATAGGTGACCGGAGGTCTTGGTGCGAGCCGGACCTGATGCGGTCCACCGATAGTTGTGGGCGCCCGTGTTACTGTCTAAAACGGGTTGAAACGCAAGTCGGAACGGAGAATGAGCCGCGGCGTTCTGGAAGGAGGCCATCCCCCATGTGCGGGCCTTTTCCCACCCAGTAATAAGATACAATGACCCATTGGAGAGTTGGCAGCCCCTGGCGCCATTGAGGTACTTGTACCAGCTTTCAGCGTTGGTGCGTGCATATTCTACCATCTGCTCCAAGCTTTTGGTAAGCTTCTCGGCATGGGAGCCGAAGGGCATAGCCAGCACTGCGCCTTGAGACCCGCTGCCATCGAAGAGGAAATCCTCGAATCCCCTGAAATCAATGAGAGAGGTTGAGATTTTATCGCAGCTAACGCACTGTTGTGGTGGCAAGTCTAGCCTCCGGACAGAAGCCGACGTCGAGACGAATTCGTCGGGCTTGTAATTCAATGGGAGCACGCTCCTAGAGTCGTACCTAGCCAAAGGGGAAAAATCATCGGGGACGTCGTTGTCGTTGATGGGGTGGTCCGCGGGTAGGTAAATGTTGAAAAAGAGCTCGAAAACGCCCTCTTGGGTGACTCTTCCGACGTCTCCGATGGAAACGCCTTTGCGTTGATACTCGGCAGGAAGATTCCCTGCAGGTGCCGGAACGTAGAGAGGGAACCCTCGTCCTTCGGACAACAATTGGTTGCAGTAACTTTCAATGGGAGTGTATTGCGTGTCACCAGTCGTCGTATAAGTCAGGCTTGGCGGCCTTTGCTCTGAAATAAGTAAGCATCTGGGGAATCGAAATGAAAGATCCCACTACCGGCTGGCTTGGGATTGATGTTGACATTTCCCGCCACGTTCATGAAATGGGATCCTTGGATATTGAACTGGCTGGCTTCTGTAAACATTTGTGCGGACCTGAGGGTCCGATGAATGTTGGCGCTTGGCATTGAAGATGTGATTTACCTGTCTGGAGTTTGTACGAGCTGCGCGGAGTCGGTGCACACGGCCTGCATCGAGTGAGTTATCAGATCTAACGCTGGGGAGAGTTGAGGGAAAGACAAGTCAACGAAGCGGGAAACAGCGGACTTATGAAAGAGGATTCGGCACTGCCCTGAATTGGCCCGTGCATACAGCAGTGTACAGCCCATAGCTATGCATCCATAATTTACCTTTTCAGGTATAAAGCCATATAGCCCAATCCGGGATTTTGCGACAATAAGAAACGCGAACAGAGATCCCGTGTGAAGTCGTACGGACACGGTATTCTCCCACACATTTGAAGCCTGTGGCCCTGTGCAGCCGGTCTGTAAGTTCGTACCAGATTCTACGGGGAGTTTTGAAGAACGAGATAGCCCCGAGTCGGACCGACGCCACATTTGATTGTCGGAGCTGCTGAGGAATCCAATCCAGACTTTGAATACCGATACCAGAGGCCGAAGGATGCTGAAATCTTGACAGGAGACGTCTCATGCTGTGGAGAGTTTGTGATTGAATAACAGCTTCATGGCAGAAAGTTCTGGAGGCGACTTCTGATGAACAGGAGCCAAGAATGCTCTCCTTCTATGAATATAGCACAACTGCGGAGTGAAAGTGAAGATAGACTCGTAAGCAGTCTGTCTATGAGACGACGGCGCACCAGGTTCTGGTCTACGATGAAGAATCCAAGCGTGAAATGATTCAAACACAGAGGCCCAGCCCTGAAGCAAAGTCTTTAACGACCGAGAAAAGAGCGTAGACTACATGCTGCAACGCTCACCGTCAGGTCCACACTCAAAAACGATGCCATGCTTCCTTGTAATTCGCGGCGTATTCGGCATGGTCTGTGTCCCATCTTGTACAAGAGCGAAAGATGAGAAATCGTGATCGTGATCCGCCCGGCGCCGAGTCTTGCGCCGACGCCCATGGCCAGGTTCTCTCCCATCTCGACCCACGGCGTTACCTCCTCGCGTTTTGCATTAGCCTAAAAGTCTCATGTCTGTCTTCGACCACCGTGTCGTTCCCTACCCGAGTCCGCTACGCAATACAGCAGGGCTGTGGCTACCCAGCAGCATACTTACTGCGCTCCCCAAACCTCGTCTCAGCCTTATTCTCCATCGACGCTGAGCGCCGAGGCAGACTCGTTTCCGGTCAAGGCTTTCAGCGTTCCTCCTAACTTGCTTCTCGAGACGCCTCCGAATCCCTCTGAGACCACCGACTGTGCGTGCAGCTTTGGCCGCCTCGGCCCTCGGTCTGTGGTGAACGGGGCGTCGCATGGAACTACGAATCCCTCAAGTCGCGCTCTGTAGGCCGTCCTGCCTTCCTTTGGGCTCCCTCCAATCTTTCTGCGCGCTTCAAAACGCGCTTCGTCGATTGGTTCGCGTGGATGACTCGATTCCTTGTCCTCAAACGAGCAAATGACGCAAGACGCGAGTGACCGCCTCATTCCTCACGAGACCCCCAAAGCTCTTTCCCCATTACCACCGCATTCTACCCGTTCAAGAGCAGGTCGCCCCTCGCCTCGGTAAGTTCATACTGCTTCGTCCTTGGTCAAAGGCCTCATGCCTCATGCAGACTACCATCGTATGGCCCCACACGTCCAGACGTCTCTTTTCTGACCATCGCTGGCATCGCTGTAAGGTGCGTTACCTTCCCCAATGCCATCTGCTCACGCTAATTACTGGCCTCAGCGCCCGCTTCTACACATGGATCCACACATCTCGATGCGATGTACTCAGCCTCACTATGAGGTACCTCAGCCTCTCGACTTCTCATCCGTCACTCACCACACCCATAGACACCACACCCCTCGTTATCCTTGGCCACATCGCTCGTCGATTTTCGACCAATCTCGACGACCAGCATCGTGCCACCCATTGGCCTCACATAAATGCCGACCACGACCCACGACCCACGTCCTCCATCCCTCACCATGCACCGCACATCTAACCTCCACGCAGAACCCCACTGAACCCCTCTCCTTCGTCGTCGCCATCCTCACCCTCAAGCCCGTCCTATCCTCAAGAAAGATTATATCTCGGTCAAGACATGCCGCCAAACCCGTTGCGCGGTAGATGTACACTCGGGGCACTTCCGGCTCGTTGGACATGCCGCGCACGGGATCGTCAAAGCTGAAGCGGTGTATGTACTCCCGGGGCGTTGGCAACACCAACGACGTCTGGTCGATGAGCATGCCGCATACAGCAGACGCGATATCCGAGTCCAAGATCGTAAGACGTCCGATTGTGGCGGGAGCGGCGAGTGGGTGCGTGCGTGGGTACCCAGGGCCTCTGTGGGAGCGGTCGCTTGGGCTTGGTGTTCTTTCGTGCAGTCAGTGTGCTTTTCACTGATGCGTCTGACAGCCGAGGACCGTCTGAATCCCGGTGTGGTAGTCAGGCGTGAAATCTACCCGTGTTGTGTACAATTACAATCGAATGAAAAAGATGGCGCATCGTCTAGATGTTTGCGGTCTTTCGAAGAATTGACCGTCGATTTGCTCTGCGCGTCATCTACACCCCGAATTCAAAAGACAAGCACCATAGACGTATGTGTATTCATAGTACGACGAAAAGCATGGCATATACGGGCGCGTGGACCGAACTCGTAAACTACGACGACGACAAGATTTTTTTAAGGAGCAAAGAGGGTAGCAAGGAACGCCTCGCCCGCCGCAGTTCCCTGCTTGGCCTTCTTGATAGCCTTCTTGTCCTTCTTGAGCCGCTCCTGCTTGACTAGAATCCGGCGTCAACAACTCGATCAATAAAGAAGCAAGGAGGAAAGACATACGAAGCTCGTGCCTCCGGAGAGTCTTGGCGTACGGGTTAAGACGGAAGAGGACCGCCTTGTTGACGAGCGGGTTCTTCTTCTGCGTCCACGGGCGCTTTTGCGTCTTCTGCCCAGCAGGACGGACGACGCTCTGGATCTCGCCGCTGTTGATCAAACGCGTCACGTCGGGGTTGGAGATCTTGGCCGTGGGGAGGATGTAATCCTTCTTGTAGAGAGAGGGCTTGTCGAACGTGCCGAAAACCTCGTCGAGGAGGGCGAAAGCGCCTTCGGTCCAGATGACGAAGCGGCCGAGGTGACCACCGGGGGCGAGCTGGAGGAGATTGAGGCGGCGGACGTTGACGAGCTCGACGCCGGGCAAGTTGCGGAAGGCCTTGACGATGCCCTTGTCCTCGTTGTAGACGACGAGGGGACCACGGCGCTGACGGTGGCGACGGTTGCGCATCTTGCCCTTGCCGGCGCGGAGTTTGCGCGAGTTGGAGACCTAGAAAGTACTTGAGGATGCAAGAAAATGGAGAAAGACAAGGAAACGCACCTTGACGACGTCAGAGTAGGCCTTGAGCGACTTGAGGAGCGCGACAGCCTCCTTGGTCTTGGTGAAGCTCTCGGCGGCAGAGGCGATAACGAGGGGAACCTCCTCGATCTGCTCGATACGGTGGCCACGGGCGAGGACGAGCGAAGGCAGAGCAGACGCAGCGAGGGCCGAGACAACGGCGAAACGACGCTGGTTCTGGTTGACCTTGACGTGCCACTTGCGCCAGGTCTTGGTCGGGGCGAACATACGACCGCCACGGCACATGTTACCAAAGGCGGCCTAGAAATTTATGAGAAAAATGTACATACAGCAGGGGAGGAAACGCACCTGGCCAGCACGGTGGGTACCCGAGCCACCGACACGGGGGATACGAGCGACGGCACGACCGGTACCCCAGGACTCGGCGCTAGTTTGGTGGCCAGCCTTTTCGCTGACGGAGTACGCCTGGCGTTTGTTCTTGGCGATGCTCTCTGGAAACGAGTCAGATATTGAGGGGTATACATTCCGAAGAGAAACGCACTGTGGACCTGCGCGACGACATCGAGACGGATGGGGGCCGTCAGGACCGCAGGGAGGGGCAGCGAGGTGGACGCCTCTGGAGACCATGTCAGCGGGAGTTTTGGCAAAGACGGTGCACGCACCGCCAGAGGCGCCGTGGACGTTGACGGTCGGGCGGGAGGCCATAATCTTGAGGCGGTCTTGAGGAGGAGGAGGAGGAAAGTTTTGCAATCAATGGATCGATCAAGGCTGCACAGTTGATGCGTGATTGCATCACCGCTCGCCGCCCACACGTGACACGCGCGTCTTTACTTACTTCAACTCAAGGGGGGGGCAATTTAGCAAATTTTGATACCTGCCCAAACTTGGGGTCTGGCGATCGAAAAATGATTTTTCCAGATTTTTCCGATTTTTTCCTGTCAAACGATCAAATTGTGGCTGTACGGTCGGTCCCCCCGAGGATTCAGACAAAATTTTTGAAAAATGCTCCAAATGAGGTAAAACATCCAGCAAAAATCAGGAAAAATAGTTGCAAATATTCGGACTTGCGATCAAAAGTGCCGTATCTTTCCAACCGTTGGTCCGTTTGCTCCCAAACCTGAAAATATCGAATGCCAGCCCCCGAATTCACCTTATTTTGGCATGGTATACCTTTGTAGCTGTTTGCACCCCCCTTGCTTCAACTTCCAACCGAAGCCTCCCCAAAACCCGACGGAATCAAGCATGTTCGCCCATTAGTCCCTGAAACCCTGAGCATACCCACCATATCGGCATTGCTGGCGTCAAGTCATCTGCCAACTGGGCACTGCATGCGAGAAGACATTTGGACTTATTGGAAGACATTATTGTTGCATTACTGGGGCCGAAAAATATTTTTGACCTTCCCGCCCAGGCTGTGCATGAAATGCTGTGACCATCCTGGCATCGTCTCTACCTCTACCACGTCCCCTCCATAACTGTCGACTAAGTACATGCCCCGGCCTGCCAGTGGAGCCCAGACGTATTCGTACCAGGAGCCCATGGGGTTTGTATTGCGGAACTTGCTACTACAGACCTTGTCTGATATCTCCAGGACTGCGCGGATGTTTACAGAAGCTACTAGCTTCGGAATTCATGGCTCGCAGTTCACGAATGTGGCGGGAGATGTTAATATCAGCCCTTCTCCGCGCCAGGAGCAGTATTATAGTACTCCGATAGCAGTAAGTTTGTTACTCCGTGCTCAGCTCTTTCTCCGACGTGACAGTTGAATGAACGCAGAGCTCATACTGGACGTCCGCTGCATTTTATCGAGATCAACTCTACTCCGCCGCTGAAGCCTACTGTAGCCAACTGCTACGTCGAGGGAGAGGATTTCCACTCTACGTTCCTGAACCTCAAGCAAATCTTCCTGAAGAATACCAACGCTCCGGTGTCGCAATCGGAGACGTTGGTCGGATCACCCCAGAAGGAGTCTTTGACTTTTTCTTCAACATCTACCTCCCTGCCGACCATCCGATCCATGCAAATTATACACCGGACAATTTCTCTCCGCTCGATCCATTTGACCAGAGAAATGTGACTATGCTGACCTACGTGGCGGGGGACTGCGTTTCGACTGCTTCAGTAACCGAGATGGATACGTGAGTTGTCCGATAGTACTCCTGATATTTCCTTGCTTGAAAATATGTACTAGTAGTATGGGATCCCAGGGCCGGTCCCAGGCATCAACCTTCCACTGCGAGCCGCCTCAGGGCGCGATGTTGACCCTTCCCCTTGGGTCCCGTTTGGAGAAACTGGAGCATTTGGAAAGCATGCGGATTTACGCAGCGAAACATGCACAAGAATGGTACAAATACGCGAATGGAGCCAGGGGACGTGGGCTCACCAACGGCTCGCTGTATCTGGTGACTGGCATGGAGAAATCGCTGGCCTGGGGCATGGCCGCTTTCGACGGGGTTGATCGCGACCCCTTCGATTTGTGTTTCCATTGGACGGATAGTGAGAGGGGCGCGCGCTGCCGCTGGATTGCTCGAGGTGCTGCCCGTACGAAAGCATCTGGCTTCACCCCGCACGACGGACTCCCCGCAAATCATACCCTCTTCATTCATGGGTTCTCGATATCTCTCGCGGACAGTATCTGGGGGAAACTCCTCCAAACCGTCACAATTTCCAACATTGTGGATGCTCGTGTGGGACGACAGGAGACTGCATTCGTACCGTATGGTACCAAGGATTCTTATTTGTCTTGGTCACTTGGCTCGTTTGGTGCAGGCGGATGGCAAGAAGGGGAAGAGCGTTCTGAGTCCTCCGCCGACACTGATGGAGCAACAATCGCTGAATTCCCTGCAAGCCAACAGGTGGGTACAACTCGCCCTAAATTATTAGAAAGGCGCTCAAATCCTCCAGCTCTTCCACCCCTCTCAAATGATCCACGAATATTTGCTCAACAAGGTGAGTATCTCTGACTCACCTACCCAGGGCCCGGCTGATGCAACTGTTCTTCGAGTTTCCTGAAGTTGACGTCATCATGGTCCACGACGACGCTTGGCGATATCTTCTCCGAGGGGTAAGCTCTTCGTTTATACAACTTCCCGAGCTGATTTTTCCGATCAGATTGACAGTCAAGGCATGGCAATCAGCGCAATATTACATGCCATGGATAACAAGAGGCTCACTGGAGTCCGAGACGAGCACAGTGTAACCATCATGGAAATGCAGGTTGAACAAGAGCAAGACGCTGGCGCGATAATTCCTCCTTTACCAACATCTCCCAAAGTATACCCGCCCTCGGAATCACTAGGTTCTATGAGATCGACTCATCGAGAGCGTCCGGGAATTGGGATAACCGCACAACCGGGGTGGTGATCCCGGTTGTGCGGTTATGATCCCGGTTGTCTCAGTGATCTCGGTGGTGATCCCATCACGGATCATGGTGGGCCAGCTCCTTTTCTCTTCACCTCGTCAGCCGCCCACATCGTCGCCTAGCCCACTCCTCCGTCGTCGCCCCGCCCAGCTTCGCCTGATACACGCCCGCTCACGTCAACAGTGGTGACCACGCGCGCTACTTCATTCTTCCTTTACACGACGTCGACAACGCGCTGCTGACGTCGTGCCCGACTCTTACCCCGCCCGCAGCCGACGCCATCGCCACCAACCTCAGCCCTACATACTTCCACGTCACTATATCTCCAGAACGATCGCCTCGGCCTCAGCCCCTTGCCCACGCCGCCTACAGCTACTTATACCGCTGTCGGACTTCATACACGTTATACACCTCATACACGGGCATCCGCCACGTCACCACGCCGCTTTCCGCAGCATCGCAACGCCTTCCCTTGCTTCACCACCATGTATCCCTTCGCCGGGTGATTGCATCATCTTGTCAACGGCGAGCGCCAGCCCGCCATGGTTGCTCCACCCGCTCCTCCTCCCCTGCTCTTCGTCGCATCGCGTACGGCACCGTACCCTGGCGTCCGTGCTGCTGCTGCTGATCACGAGTATTTGTCGCTCCATGCACCCCGCCCGCCGTCATTTCCTACAGAGTAGACTGAATTGTTATATTCAAGTTATATACATGAATTCCAGATGTGCTCCATCATCTGCCGCTCACAGTCAAGTATACAAGTCAGTCTTAGTCGGTGTGGGGAGGGGTGAACCCGCCGGAGCGCATCAAGAGTGCCGTGATGGCTGCCGCACCGTGAGAACACCGTGGCACCGCCATCACGGTGACGGTTCTGCGGTTATTCGAAATCTCGGACTTTGTGATGAGATCCTCCCGGCCCATTCCCTGTTCGTTCAGTTCCAAATCATCAACCAGACTTGCTGATAGAGTGCGATAGATGATACTAGGCCGGGAGGCGCAAGCAAACTCCGAAGTCCCCGAGTGCCCAAGCAGAAACTTGCCTCTACTTCTGGAACTTATGGGCCGTTGTCCGACGACGACCGCCTGGTTCACTCCGATGCCCAGCAATCGCAAGCTCCCGGAGATGAGGATAGAGATTTACTGGATCATCTGGTCTAGGTCTCCAAACATCAGGAAAAATTTCAATGAAGACAGAGCTCAATGTTGGTTATGTAGATACTCTAGTACACTGTACTGCCGTCTTCCCCCGATTTTATCGTACTTGTAGTTCTGTGCCCAGGGTTTTTAGCGGAACATAATTTCATAGTTCTTGTTTCACCACGTGGTTCAACCGTTGTCTTTTCCCAAGTGGCCTCAGTTTGTCATGAGGAGCATTTCATACAAAGCAACTAACAAGTGAGTTATGCAGGCACACGTGAAGGGTAGAATCAATGCAGGCATTTTAGGGCTCAACCATTTTGAGGTTCTTGTTCACAAACGTACATGGCTGCAAGTTCTTTGTAACCTGCTCATTTAGGCACACCGACGAGCAGGTATGTATTATATTATTCGAAATCTTATCGTAAATTACAACATCCCACCCACAATCCCCACCAACGCCTTCGTCCCGATCCTCACGCTCCTCTCCTCACCCTTCCAAGCACCGGAATACGCCCTAATAGCCTCAACCTCCGCCCCAAGCTCCTTTCTGAGCTGAATCTCATCCTGGGGCACGAGCATCAAGAAGGAGAGCTCCGTGTCGATGTGCGCTGATCGCGAGTTGAGGTTCGTCGAGCCGAAGAGGGTGAGCATGGGCGGTTCGGTGGGTGTAGAGAGCCAAATCCCTGTGAAAATTGAGACGACGAGCACTGATAAAGAAGAAAAGAAACCTTTGGCGTGATACGTCCAGCCCTCGCGTTCCCATTCATTGAGAACGACGCCACCAGCTCTGCCGGCGCGTTGTACAGCGTTCATGAACCGTTGCTCGAGGAAAGTGTAGCCTTCGGGAATCCGTCCCGAGATTCCTCGCGAGCCGTAGAATCCATTAGCCTACAAAGAAAAGTAAGCTCAGAAAGATAAACACGGTCGACACGCACCCGCGGCGCAGACGCGACGATCCGGCAGTCGACATTCGCGCTCTGAAGGATCAAATCCTGGTACTCTTTATACAACCCAAAATACCCGCTCGTCAAGTCGACCAAACCCCCACCAAGCTCGTTGAGATGCTCGAAGAGGATCTTGAGCGCCTTCTCTTCGTCGCGGATGTTAAACTGCCCGGCTTGGATCAGCGGAAACATGGTCACTTGTTGCGGATCAAAGTGCTCCGGCGTCGTCTTGAGGTAAGTGGTCTGCAGATCGGATAACGCCCGTTCTGCGGTATCGTGGATGTGGTGCGGGTGAATTTCCGGTGTTGGCCACAAGATGTTGTACGCGTCAGTCCGAACGGAATGCGGGCCAGTCGTTGATTCTGGCGGTTCCAATTTGAAAGAAAATTGGGAGACGGTCTTGATAAAATCGAAGCAATATTGGGCTAGTCGTCGTTGGTCAGCAAAGTGCAGGTACCGGTCTTGACGGTCGGTAAAATACGACTCGTTCAAGTTGGCACTGTCTACGAGTGAGAAAGATTCAGCTTGGGATAAACAACTTGCCCGCTGATGAGCACTTGGTCATCGACACCGTAAATCTTCGCATGCCACGTGCCCCAGCCTTCGTTGAAGCGTGGAGGCACCAGGGCAGCGAGGATTCCGCGGAGACTCGGACTACGGAAGAACGAGACATGAAAACGGTCCGGGAATTGAGCTCGCAGAGGGAGCAAGAGTTTGGCGGTGGAGCGCGAACCCGGTCGTGTCGACCGGTTGAGGTCGAACAGCATGTGAACCTGCAGTTCTGGTCTTCTGATTAGAGCTTCTTTCAGAGCTGAAACCTGGGAATGAATGAGTTCATTGAATTCTAACAGAAGTGGCCGTTGGTTCACACGAGTTCAGATTCGCTGGAACCCAGGTACAGGGAGGATATGAAGATCCGTGTTTGAGCGTGGCGTATCATTTCCTGATAACATTAGAACCATTACACTCTCTTTCGAACTGACTCACTAGCAACTGCGAGTAGAATTGTGTCGGTTTCGCCAGGATCTGTATTTTTTTCGGAGAGACGGAAAATTTTGGCTGCTGCTGCAGCTTAGCAGGCAGTCCTCGGACGAGAGGATGCAGAGAGGAGGCGAATCTGAGAGCACAGCATCTTTGGAGCGTTCGAACGCGTCCAGAGAGCTGCACCGCGCGGGACAGCATGACCGTTAGAAGCAAGAGGTCACACGTGACATTGTCACGCATCCCTTCTTCCTCTTCCGCTTTTCCGCGCAACAATGCCATTGATAAGACCCTGCAACTGCTGCTTCTTTCTTCTTCTGCTAAACAGACTCGCCGGTGTTCAAAGAATGTCCTCTCATTAATTTCTGGCGCAATAGCAAGGCTAACAGAGAGGCCCCGCCGGATGCTCTCATTCATTTCCTGCCGCCCGACATGTATTACCCAAGGCGCTCGCTTTTACCCACGTGGCCCACAAACACGGTCGTAATCACCGCCCAAATGCCAGATGCCGCGGTCCCTGAGGGCGACGGTTCGGGATGCATTTGGTCAATCACAGGTCTTAAAAGGTCCAAGTCTTGAAAATTGACTCCGTGGGACAACACGCCTCTTTCACCCTCCCTCCACTCACTGGCGAGCGACTATGGCTGACGACAACCCCTCGGACGACCAGCTCGACGAGTTTATTCACTCTTATTCTTCCCCAGAGTATGACGCCGAAACATACTCGTGAGCACTTTCGTTCCGACTCGCTGTTATTCTCACTCGTCCAGGTCGGACTACGACGATGACGAGGCCTCCTGCTCCGAAGTTAGCTCAGAATCTCCAGCGGATCCGTCAGCGCCTTTCTTGCCGTAATAGACCCGAGCGCCACTCACAGCTTCCATAGCTCGGCGGAAGAAGAAGACATGCAGATTTACGACTTGTACGACCGTAGCGCACGCCCCTCGCCGTTGGCACCGTCCAGCCCAATTGTGGACGACCGGGAGCTCGTACTCGAGCGGGACACGGTCCTCGAGACAATCGACGAGTCGAAGACCCTCCATGCAGAGTGGCGCAAGCGCCCATCCGGCCGTCAACCGCCCACGGATTCGAATACAAGTACGTTTTGACGACCTCCCCGATCATGCACCCTAACCTTCGTAGCGGGAGAGGACCCCGCAGAGGATAGCAGCAGCGAGATTGAAACGAGCGACGATGATGTACTTGGCAGCAACGAAGAATAGCGCTCTTCTCATGGCTGGCCCATGGGGTTCTAGTCCTATTGCATGTTATGACCCGAATGGACAAGAGCTCTTTCTACCCTTGTTATCTGGAGCTCATCGGTATTCGCGTCCACAGGCCCGGGGTGGACCCCATGTGGCACTGTGTGGGCGACAGAATAATGATGGGGAACTCAGGAACGTGCAAGAAATGAAAAATCAATGTCTGAGGGAACTTGGGACCTGCGAAAAAATGGCTCCGATGGGGTCCGACGGGCCACGGCTAAATTATTCTAGATCTTCCTTCGACCTTATCCACGCTCTCTGGCTAGAAGAAGAAGTTTCCCTTTATTGTCATTCATTCCCATCTGACCTGCACCCTGCATGCAAATCTATTTCTCCCGCGATCCTATGTAGTGGAGGAGATCTTGATCCTCAAAATACACACACTCACCGAGTACGTGGTCAATTCTTTCCGAATGTATTTCCGCTAAATGTGCGGCCGGCACAAAAAGACTACTCCACAGGCGCCACGATGAACTCGACGACCGAATCTCCTGCAGCTTGCCAACCCCCCGACTCAGCGCAGCCGTTCTCGCCACGGTACCCGATTTTTCTGCGACATTATCAGTAGCCGTTAACGCTGTGAGCCAGCTCACGCACTTGCGCGGGGACGGCCTGGGCTCATTTCTTTTTCACCAACAGGTTTCGTCCGTCTTCCATGCCAAGGTCCCCGCACGGACGAGAGCCTGCCTGCCTCACCTCCCCGGCCGACCATTCCTTTGGAAACGTCTTTAGCCCTCCGCACTGTAATCTCCAGCACGAGGCGCACGAGGCGACCTCGGCCTGGCCCGCTCTTGAAAGGTTTTGACGAAGACCGAGGAGACGACGGGGCGGCAGCACAAGACGATCACTCTGACGCCTAGGGAGAGGCTATGTCCCGAAGTCTGGGGCTATGCATCGGTGAGCGGCTTTGGCAGCGTCTAAACGTCTTCCACTCACTCGTGGTAGTGGCCAGGTTCAATCCCTCTGACACATTCCCTCTCCCTCCACCCGTCAAACCCCCGCCGACCCGCAGCTATCGGTGAGCGCTGATATTCCTATTACGGCCGTGTTATCCTTGACTCATTCTTCACTGTGAATCTGTCAGCACCTGAGTTTCGAGGCAGCGCAAAGACGTAGCGCCAAGAACACCACCCGCACCAGTGTCGCGTCGGGGATTATGCGTGCGTATACCTGAGTCCCGTTGCTGATATGATCCTTACCACGACGTTGGTCCAGTGCTTGTTGCGTCGACGCCGTCGTGTTGTACGTATACTCGTCCGCAAGGGCCATGCTTCCAGCGAGCGACGTCCATGTGGATTTGATTTTAATTTTAGGTTAGCCAATGTGAGGGTTTGTGAGGGTGGGTATGGGTATGTAGAGGCAATTGAAACAAGGAAGGGAAGCATTATTTCGCCATCCACGACCACATTTGCCATTGGCAGCGCGGATCTGCTGCGGTGTAATACTAGCATGATATGATATGATAGGAATTTCTTTCTTACTCGAGCGATTTAATTTCGGCGTTCATGATCAGTCGTCGCAAATGAACTGTGCCTTCTAGTCTCACCAATGATTATCTTGTTCTTGTTCTCGCGAGTTTGGTTTGAGTCGGGGTCGCAGGCACACGGCGGTGTCGTACGCCAACGTAAATCTTGTGGCTTCCCGGTCCCATACCGTACACGGCCCTGCTAAAGATTGTACTCGGTGGCGGATGGCGGAGATGAAACGCTTGTCTCCGCCTGAAGAAAGTCGGAAAATAAGTAGGCTTGATACGGATTAGAGTTCGGTGTTCATAACCTCCGGCTGAAATGAAGTTGAAATGAACTGCCAGTGGTCGGGGACATGACGGCAGAAATTAGGAGAAGCTCCCTCAGTTCAAGCTCAGCGACGATCACATGAGGAGGGTCTGGACACGGTGCCGTTGCGTGAATTAACGTACATTCTTATCTGGCAGGGAAAAGAAAATTCGAACCAAGAACGCGGGGCGGTAGACACAAGGAATGGTGGCAAAGAGCTTGTTTCCGTTCGCGGGCTTTTCATCTCCGGAGAGACCGCTGATAACTTGCTGAAATACGCTGGAGAACTTGGTGGACGTCGATGTGATACATCTCATTTCGGAGATCAGCGTTCAACTGAAATGAAGTCAAGTGCTTTCATTTCGACCCGTTCTGTACAGCCTCTTCCAACCGCTGCTTCTCCGCAGCACGCTTCGCTTCTCTGAGCGGCTTCCTCCATTTCATAGCCGGCGCATCTACCAACCCAAGCTCCTTGCGCATCTCGACAACATTCTGCTCCCACCTTCGCTCCCAGTACACGGTAATCATGCTCCGAGCGGTGCCACCGCAACGCAGCGCCCAAGGAACGTACTCGGAGAAGAGCCGATGACGCTGGGCAGAGTTGAGCCGGATGGGCCCGAAGATTGCCGAGAGGGCCGCGAGCGGGAGGCCTAGATTCGCAAATTCGAAATACTTGACAGCGAGTTCGGCGTCGACGCTGACGGGGAGGTTGACGATGCAGTGGTAAAAGTCGTGGCACTCGCGGTAGCGCTGCATCACGTAGGCGAGCTCTGGGTCGTCGATGTAGTGTACCTGAAGGAATATTGAGCAACGTTTTTTGGACGAGAAAGAGGTACGGACGGGTTCGCGGGTGTCTGGAGTAACGCCGCAGCGTTCGAGCCACGTCACGTAGGCCCTACCAAAGGTGCCCTCGGGTAATGTCGCCAGCTTGTCCAAGTCGACCGTTTTGGAGTTGATGCGCGGCCGGTCTTTGAGAATCTGGCGACCTTCGGGATCTGCAAGCATGATGTCGCGTAGCCGAGGAAGTGCAGGTCCAGCAGTTGTCTCTCCAAGCGCGGCGACCATGTCTCCAAGATGAGGTGAATGGAATTGTTCTGACCGAGGGTGCGTGGAAACTCACCACCCCTGCGTGGATCGGCGAGAGACATGAGGGCAGAGCCTACTGCAAGGACGCCGTTTTCAAACCAATTCACTGGGATGTGCCCTTCGTATGCGGGTGTAGTTTTCGTCCCCATATACCGGCTGACCCCATTTTTTGAGGCGATTGTCCGGGAGAGTTGAGGGGTAGCAGTCGGTGGTCGAAAAAGAATCCTTCGGAATCCAGCCGAAGACATTTGGTCGCGTGTAGCAGAGAGCGCGCGACGCGAGTATAAAGGTCAAAGGAAGCCTCGGATCAATTTTGATGCCGCTTCTTGACCTCCACGACCAGGCTCAAAATTTACTGCTTCCACCATTGACGAAGTGTTCTTTCTCAAGCATGACGATTGAAAGGCGCCTCGCTGAGAGCTGTCCTCCAATTCATATGGCCGTGCTTGCTATGGACGGAAATCCCGACGCCCTTGTGATGACTTCAAGCACTCGACTTGATCATTCCCAATCTCGATATTACGCGGTCTATGCAGCCGGCTTCGCTCCTGCGGAGAAGTTCTTCCTCTTCTTCCTTACGTGCATCGAGCACGCTCTGCATCGAGGGCCACTAGGGGCCACTACTGAGGTGGCGAGCTCCCTCCGCGCCGTTGATCGCCAGTGATCTCCCTCGTCACACACCGCGCTATGACCTCTGGAGCTGTGCGACCCACCGACCACGGTGAGGGAGCTCTGGCCGCTATCCCTTTTGGAAACCACGCGGAGGAATCCTCACTCGCGCTGCATCCATGTCACGCCCTTTAGGCCCTTTCCGTCCGGCCGCCCCGCTGTCGATCCTTCTACCGGCCTACAAATCGCCCGTCGTCGATTGGGCCCCGTACATGACTCGCGTCCTGGTTCTCAAACGGGCGAGTGACGCGAGTGACTCATGGGTATGGACCCACCAGGTATAAAAGGCCGGCTCGCCCCTCACGAGACCCGAAGAGCTCTTTCTTCCCTACCACCATCTTCTACCCCTTCAAGAGGAGGTCGCCACTTACCGCGGTAAGCTCTTCCTTCTCTCGTCCCTGGTCAATGCCCTCATGCTCGTCAGACCACCGTCGTTACCCTATGGACCCACACGTCCGGTTGACGCTGCCCTGACCATCGACATCGGCCTGAGGTACTGTACACACTTCCCCGATCCCTCTGCCTTCGCTCATTGTACCCAGTGTCCACCGACTCCATCGCCATCGGTCTATGCACCTGGACCCACATATGTCGTCGACGATGTCCTCGGTCTCACTCTAAGGTACCTGGCCCTTCTCACCTCTTCGACGTTGTTCACCGTACCCATAGACACCCGCCGCCGTTGTCGCTGGCCACACACTGCTCGATTATCGACCAATCTCGACGACCAGCATCGTCACGCCACTGGCATCACATCAATGCTGACCACGACCCACGACCAGTACGTCCTTTATCCCTCACCGTCCACCACTCATCTGACCTCCGCCTAGAACCCCATCGACACCCTCTCCTTTGTCATCGACATCCCCACCCTCAAGCCTGTCTTATCCTCAAGAAAGATCTCGGTCAAGACATGCCGTCAAGTCCGTCGCGCAGTAGATGTACACCCGGGGCTGTTGCATGGGCACGCCTTCGGTTCGTTGAGCATGCTGCGCGCGGGCTCGTGGGTCGTCAAGCCAAGCTGAGCAGTGGATGTACTCTCGGGGGCTTTCATGCCTGTCCGGTCGACGCGCATGCTGCAAGACACGCTGATGACACACGCGGTATCCGAGTCGAAGATCGTAAGACGTCCGACAAGTGGGAGCGGCGAGTGACTCCGGGAAGCGGTGCGGGCACTCAGTGAAGTCCGTTTCCTGTTCCTGCCTGCGTGCTTTGCTGACGTCCCCGGTAGCCTGGTTGTCAAGAAATGGGGATCATATATTCAAGTAGAAATACAAGCTCGTTCTCGAGTAGATCACGGGTGGTTATTCCCAGATAGTGCTACTTACGAATTGAAGATTCTCCTTGATGGAACCGAGACCTTTCGCCACTGAAGGGCCAGGGCGTCTATTTGGGAAAGTACGGCCGATGGAGAATGACCACATCCAATCCGTTCTCTACAATCTTCTCCGGGAAATCCCATTCCCACTCGGGGAAGTCCAGGATACGAACGATAGGATTTCGCTCAGCCAATATGTTTACGACGTCCACCTCCGCCACTCCGACAAGAGCTAGGGTCCGGAGGTTCGGAACCCATTCGTCCTTGTTCGCCAACGTTCTGAGGAAATGAAGCGGGTCGGAGATGTAATACAAATCCAGCCGCATGAGATCATGTCCTCGAGGGGACTTGATGATCTCGAGTAAATGCTCGGTTTTCATGGTCGGACCCAAGGAGCTCTGGAGGCGGAGGTGTTTTAGATGGAATCCACCGTCATTTAGGAAGGAGATGGTGTGGTTCCAGTGCGACTCGGCTTTCCCGTTGTTTCGATGGCTGACGACGAGCTTTTGCAGCCTGGGTGCAACCAGTTGTTGCAGAACTGGAGCCCCAAATGTGCCTGAGCAAATGCTGAGAGACGCGATGTTCGAGGTCGTCAACTCGTCACTGTTTGAAGCGCCGTGTCGATAAAACGCATCGTTGGCGTCCACAAAAGAGATATGGGTGTCGGCTGATAACAGCGACAGGATCCACAGAAAATCTATGGAACGGAGGCATTGGATGGAGCATGTACGAAGCTGCGACCATGGCAGGAGCAGTTTCCGAAGAGTTCTCCAGTCTTGTACATCCCAGACGAAATGCTTCAAGGAGGGCATCGACTGGCGCAGATCGACAGTACTAGTGCCATCGGTCCCTTCTAGAAGCTCTGCCCAGGATACGATTTCCAGAGTCTCCAAGCTGGTAAATTGCACACCAGCCTTCACCAACGTCGAGAGAAACGGATCTCTGAGCTCAAAGAGTTCGATTTCCTTCCACTGGGATGCAAGAGGGAGGAGCTGATCCAAGACATCGAGTATATGCGAGCCTTGGAAACGAATACAAAGCGGCGCACATCTGGCCCGATCCAGAAATATCTTCAGGGTTCGTTGCAGACCGAGAAGACGCTCAGTCTTCAAGTTGGGGCCCGGGACCCAGAGCACAATGCGAGACCACAATTGTGGGGAGTTGAGAGCGACGTTGCGCCATCGACGACATACACGGGCTAAAACCCAAGCATCGTTCCATCCGAAGTCGCGTTCGTAGTGTTTTGCCGGCTACGGCTCGAAGCCCCAAGCCGGCCAAGCCGGGGTCCGGCTAAGCCGGGCCAAGCCAAGCCCAAGCCGGATGCACCCCCGGCTTCGGGCTCCGGCTTGAGTTTTCCCAAGCCGTAAGCCGGCGGCTAAGCCCCGGCTTACCAGCACCATTTTTGAGAGCCTATCGAGGAGCCTACCTATACTCAATCTAACACAAATCTAACATGAAAAATGCTCATTATCTGCCATTATTAAAATTCAAGTTTGGTGGGTGAGGAATCAAAAGTTGATGGCCAATCACGGGGACCATCACCTGTGATCTCGTGATCTTGCCCTCAGGAATTGCATTTGGAGTCTTCATTCTCACTTGGAACTTGGGAACTAGCAAATACATTGGTATGAACTGACAGATTAACCCCAAAGAAGATTGGATTCCTGACAAAACTCAAGTGCGTCGAAGCCGCCGGCTAAGCCCAAGCCGGGCCTAAGCCGGCCGGGGTGTCCGGCTCCGGCCCCGGCTTGGGGATTCTGAAAGCCGGAGCCGGCTCAAGCCAAGCCCAAGCCGGCGGCTTCAAGCCAAGCCGGAGCCGGGAAAACACTACGCGTTCGTATGAGCTTTTGGCTGAGGTGCGAACGTAGGTACAACGAAGGAAGATTTCCGCCAGCATTTCGTCGGGGAAATGGTCCATGATCATGAGATATGTATGCCCCTGAGATCTGGATTTGCATGAGTTGACTGGGTCATGCATGGGTGACGGGCGTTCACGCCAACGACACGCACCAGATTAGCTGGGGTCTATCGGAGGGACCCTTTTTCGACAGAAATCTCGCAGTCTTGGGCGAGGGTGGCGATCAAAAGTTGATGCGCTCCTTGGTCTCTGACCACCACGGCCAGAGTCAAAATACATCTACTGCTCCCAGCGTCCGCAAAGTTCTTGCTCGAAAAAAGACGATGGAAAGGCCCCAGCCCTGTCTTGCTCCCCGAACTCCCCGTGCCATTGTCCGTCCTAGTTTGCCTCGTGGCTAACCGCCCAGCCACTCTGATGTGAAATCTTGCGCATAATGGACCGTCGTCAGGACTTGCAGGTCAGATTACGGACAATGGCGGAACCAATTAGCTCAATCGCCTGTTCCCAGGACGCGTTTGCCATTTTGGGAACGCGCTTGGTCCTCGCGTAGCGTTGGTCCAACTTTGAATGGTGGGTATAAATGGGCCAGGTGGTCGCGTCTCTCTCTCTCCAGCAACCACGTTTTGCTTCCCATCGTTCTCTCTCCTCGCCTCCACGATGACCAACGCTCTCAGCCTCCACCAACTCGCCCTGCTCTCTGAGGAGGCCATGCCCGAGTCCATCTCACCGCGTTCCAAGCGCGACGCGATGTTCCTCGGCCACGAGCAAATCGCACTGAGTCTGGAGCAGGCTCTCATCGCTGCTGGTCTCAAGAGGAATCCCGAGGAGGAACAAGCCCCGACATGGCTAGTCCTCGACGATGACGCGAGTACATGGGAGTTTAATGCCCCGGTGGCATCGTGGACCTCGGATGCGAGTACCTGCGTGTCGAGCAGCTCGTCTTCCCCCACTCCTGCGCAGGACCTGGTGTCCCGCTATCGCTCCGGCCTCAAGATCGACCTTGGCCCGGGGCGCTCTTCTTCTGACAGCACCAAGGCCAACAAGTCGTGCTCGTCGTCTTATGACCATTCTTACGATGCGTCGTTGTTGAGCATGGAGACGCTCTCGACGCTGTCCTCGCTCTCCATCGACATTCCCTTCCAAGACCAGTGCAATCTCAAGCCCGTGTTCCGCGAGTCCCGTGCCAACGCGCTCCTCGATATTGTACGTTCCCTACCTCTCTCCGGTATTCTCTTCTTCTAACTTGTTCTTCAGCGCGAAGAAGCCCTCGCCGTCATGGACATGGATGGCCTCGGTCTTGATGATCCCATCGTCTGCCACCGACCCGACTGTCGCGACACGCTTCCCGGAATGCGTGCATTCATGTACCACCTGCACATCCACAACATGCACGACCGGTGAGTCTTTTCTCCTCTCCTTCTACCTGTAATTCATCTCCCCTAGGTTGTGGAAGTGCGACGCGTGCAACAAGGGATACGAGACCCGACGCGAGCTCACGATGCACCAGTGCCCGAAGCTTGCCACCTCCCTTCCTTCAAGCCCCATCCGCGGTATGTCCCCGTTCTCCCTTTGCATCTTCGTCCGTTTACCCCACCTGCAGACACCTTTATGCGCGTCTTGACCAAAATCACCTCGCGTGAATGAAAAATTATCCATACGTCCTCCATAATTCCATAATTCCTCTTCATCCTGCGATACACTCGTCTTTATATTACTACACACGCACTCTGTATCAAAATAGCAATCGTCATCACGCTTTCATCCTTGCTTTCCTCCCACATTCAAATTGAAATGCACGTTTTCGGAAGCCTCCTCGACCAGACACCAGCCGACGCGAATGGTACATACCTCGAACTAAAAGCCTCAACAACCCGTCAGCAGAAGCATTCAAGTTGTGCCTGACCATCTGGGTACCCCGACCGCGAGGGCGATACAAAGCTGTATCAAAATAGCACTCGTCACGCTCTCTTTCTTTCTTCCACCTCGAAATGGACGTCTTCGCTAGCCTCCTCGAGCAGACACCAGCTCTGCCTACAATCAAGGTCATCGATATGCATACTTCGGGGGAGGTGGGTGGGCCCCCAATCACTTGAAGGCTGCTTGCTGCAACGAGAAGATTATCTGATCAGCCGACGCGAATCGTTGTGAGTGGGTACCCCGAGCTCGAGGGCGATACATTGTTGGAGAAGCGGCGCTGTGCGAGAGACAAGTGGGATGACATTCGGATGCGGTGAGTAGACTTTCCTCCAGATTCAAAGCTTCAAGACTGAGCATGGGGAAGGCTGATGCGTGAGCCCCGCGGGCATGCTGAGATGTACGGCACGATTCTGGTGCAAGAGACGGAACTGACACGGTCTGGGGAGGCTGACATTGGTGTGCTTTTTTGCCACAATGGTGCGTGTTCCAAAGCGTCGATGCTTGGTGACTCGGAACTAACTCGAGAATTCAGAGGGCTACTCGACGATGTGCGGTCACGCTTCTATCGCGCTTGGTCGTCTCCTCGTGGACACCCACGATCTCAGTGTCTTCCCGCGACGCGACGGCCTCGTACAGGATATATCGACCGGCATCATTACGCTACGTCTCCACGCACCATGTGGCATTGTCCAGCTCAGCGTTCCCGTCAAACCTGACGGCCATTCCGATCCAACGCGCCCCGTGAGCTTCTTAGGCGTCCCCAGTTTCGCCACCGCACGCAATCTCGTCGTGGAGATACCTGCCGACAAAGTGTGGCCCCGCCTGAAAGCCACTGGGCGCAGCGCAGTGACGTTGGACATTGCTTACGGAGGGGCATTCTACGCACTCGTATCTACCTCCGAGCTAGGCTTCCCAGATGGTCTGCGTGGTGCCACCACCGTCACAGAGCTCGATCACGCTACAACAACACTCAAGGCCCTCCTCTCCCCACGCACCGAACTCTTCGTGCACCCAACGGAAGCGGATCTCACGTTTCTCTACGGCGTCATCGTTACGGAGGTCACGGCCCAGCAGAGGGAAACGGGCATCTGCTTCTTTGCGGACCAGCAGATTGACCGCTCACCGTGTGGGTCGGGGGTCATGGCACGCGTGGCTTTGGGCGTGGCCCAGGGCCGGCTACGCCTCGGGGATATGTGCGAGTACGATTCGGTCGTCAGTCTGCTGCATGGGGAGTCTGGGTACGGTTTTCGCGGGACTGCGGTGGAGGAGCGCGAGGAGGGCGTGATAGTCAAGGTCGATGGCCGCGCATTCTACACCGGCGCGTCGAGCTTCGTGGTGGAGGAGCATGATGCCTTGCCTAATGGCTTCATCGTCGGGTTACCCGCTTGACATAATTACTGACAAGAAGAATCATGTGGGATAAAATAAATCAAGCAGCCGTTTATCTAAGGATCCGCCGGCTTGTTCGTCGCCGCCTCGCGACAATCCCGCCCACAAAAGTAGTCCATGTCGCTCTGCGGGCGCGTCAAGCACATGATGCAGGCCCTGACGAGGCCCGATAAGACGGCTTCCCTGGAAAGTGTTATCAGTTCAGCTTCAATTCCTTTGAATCCAAGGCGAAACAATGACGCACTTGCGATGCCTCTGCGAACAATAGTCGCCTCCCACGCCGAATGGGTTCACGTATACGGGTTTACCGCAGCCTGGGATGAAGCAGGCCTGAGAGGCGGGGCTGGAGGGTGCCGCTGCCACTGCCGAGGCCGACAGCTGCTGCGCCGTGCCGACGGTGGTTACGAGGATGAGCTGGGGTTACTGCCACTGGGGCAGGTCCTGGTACGGCCGCTGTCTGAGGAGCATGCCTAGCAGGTTGGCTGACCTCGGCCATGAAGTTGTGCGCCTGTGGAATGTGCTGTGCGACCAATTCTAACGGATGATGAGCACAGATTTCTCGTCGGTGAGTTGGCGTATACGTACTGGTCCATTGGAGCGGGTTTATGGGAGAGTTGGCCGGTGTCTGAGCTACATTCCCGCCGGCAGGAACAGTAGGGACTGGGGGCTTCACCGTCACATCAGGGTTCTTATTTTTTTCGCCAGACGCGGCTGCGGCGAGCGAAGCACAACTCTGGCCACAGAAATCGAAGGTCTGGTACTTGGGCTTCTTCTGGCAGCGCTGATACAAGGAAATTTGTTAGGGAGCGGATAGCATTCAAGACTCGGACGTTGACGAACGTTGCATAGAGTTGCAGTCTGCGGCTGTGGCTGCATTGCGCAGGTCCAGGAACAGAAGGCGTGGCCGCCATATCTGGGCTTTTGGCGGCAGTACTGGCCGTTTAGAGTCAACACCTGGATTTGACAAGGTTAAAGTTTTGAGGACGAACTCACATCACAGAGTGGACGGTTGGGAGAGCAGGTGTGTTGGATTCCATTGGGGTTGAAACTTGGAGAGTTGCTTTTCCAAGTCTAACAACGCACGTATAAAAGGGCCAGAGGAACAAATGCAGGGATTGTTATTATTCCTGGTACCCACAAGGGCAAGTCTGAAACGACAAACGGGGTCTTTTGTTGTACTCGACGTAGAATCTTCTTCCTTGTACCAGCATTGTAATTGTTGAACAACAACTTTCAGCGCAACAAGCGAGAAGATCCCGTTTTTGTTTCGACCTTTGAGTTCGATTTGAGATACGCCGTTCTCAGCCTCGTTACCATGGCACGGCGGGGGTCGGCTCAATGCGAGCTGGCTGGTAGGGGAGCCCCAGTTTTTGAATTCAAGTTGTGCAAATTTATCCCGGTGGATCTCAAGGGCATTATCATTTATCATTTGCGTACGAACAAGAGACAGGAACACGAGGCATGGAAAGTGCATAGACAAAAGCAGTGCGTAAATTCGATAGCAATGAATCATGTCGAGTGCTGGAGCTGGTCTCGGAGTCTTTCCAGCGCCTTTCCGAGCTGATTTTGCCCTTGCTTGTTCGCGCCGTTGCCCCAGAAATCGTCCTTGGGCGAGTCCTGCATGCAACACACATTGGTATGTAATAAATGGCGCGAATAAGAACAGTGAACGGACCTCGATGAGCTCGGCATCGCCCGTGGCGAGCAACTCTTGCCTCAGGCCAGCGTGCTGCGTGAACTTTTGCCATAGCACTAGATCCATCTAGATCGGGGACAGTCAGCCTCTTAATCGGATGAGGGCGGAAGAAGGAAGGTCATACCATTCGTATATTGACGTTCTTCCAATCTGGCCTGACCGCTGACTGGTAACGGCGGGCTTCAGCGAACGCGACGCTCGGACGGTCGGAGCAGGTTCGAATGCGCTCCGCGATATCAGGTCGATGCTGCAGAAACTAGGAGAAGAATGAGGTCGGGGAAATGACGATGTGGGTCCAGCGTGGGCGCACCTTTAAAGACTGAAAGAGATGCTCACTGGTCGGATAGAGCTTGTTGTTATAGTGTACAGGGTGCGCCGAGAAATTAGTGAAGCCGTAGTGAGGGGCGTTTTTGTCGTAGAAGAAGATGCGCCGCGGCCCACGCGTCGGATTGCTGTGAAACGTTCTTCCGACGGGGCGCCCCCAGCTAGGAACGGCGGCTGGGGCGGTAGGAAAGGCGAAGCTGGACGGCCAATGAGGAAACGCGGAGCCGGAAGGCCATTGAGGAAAGGTGGTGGAAGTTTGGTTCTGATGACTCGGATACGCGGTGGTCTGCGGCCACTGTGACTGGGGCTGGAAAAATGGCGACCCTGATTTAGGCCGAAGGATCGGGTGGAAAACAAATGGCGGCGTAGCACGATTTTGCTGCCAGCGGGCCATATCCCAGTGCTGTGGGATGTTGCAATACATGGATGTGGGGCAGGCGAAGGAGGTTAGTTCCCAAGACTCAAGAGGAAATTCAGAGGTGGGGGATGATTGTGGCGCGAGGGAACGGAGACGGCGATCTACATATAAAAGATACCTGCACATCAAGGTGTGGCGTACAAGGGTGTACAATAGGCAGCCGTTGTCCAGTTAAACAAGGGGCCCGGGTTGTCGTTTAGTCCAAGTAGTCCAAGTTAGCTCCGGGAATGTCCGGATTTCTTGTCACATCGAATACCAAGGGACCCACACCACGCGGGGACCTGCCCGGAAGGCCTCACAATTGCAGCATCTTGCAAAATGCCGAGGGTTGCCCAGGAATAGTGTGGCGCTTGTGCGGCGCTGTTGATGACGACGCGTTTGATCCGTCGGCCATCAGTCCTCTCTTGTCTTCCGCCTCCATCTCATTCAGCGTGGCGAATTGCCCTGTTCACAACATCTATGTCGGCTTCTCTGACTGACCCAACTTGAGAACAGGCTCATTTCCTCTAAGTACATGTAAGGCTATATCACAAGGTGTACATGATAATATTATTATATGCAGGAACGATTGCGTCGGCGATTGGAAGAAAGAGGGACTCTTCGGCGGGGACCTGCTTGACGATTAGAATCCACGCATTCGAAATAAAGGAACTACTGACCTCAAAACTGGACCCGACTGTCGCATCGCAGGCAACCATGACTCGGTACGGTGTGGTCGTGGCCGAGGCCGAATACATGTCCGCCAGGGTCGGATTCCTGTACGAATAAATACCCCTTCCAAACCTGTTCTGACTCGTTGATATTATGCCCCAGTTCTGAATGATACGCACCGTCCGTCGTTGAATTTCTTTCCAAACGCAAATTCATGAAAGCAAGACTTGACGGCCCTGCAGATGCCGCACGACTTCCACTCGCAGAGTATGGCGTTCTTCGTGCCTAGGTCGCAGATGCACAGTGCGCTGTGGAAGACGCGTATTTCTTTGGTTGGATGCAGCAGCAGGCTTGTGCTTTCCAACGTGCTTCCGTCAACGAATGTGTCAAGGAACCCGAGCCTTCTTACCGGTAAAATTCGTGCCGCACGCGGAGATCCCAGGGTACAACAACTTGATACACTTTCTCAACTTTGGGGCGACTGCCACCCGGGCAGTTCCATTCGCTGAGGAATTGGGTGCGGACTGTGTCGGTGAGTAAGGCTTCGTATGGATTTTATTCTCACTGACGGTCTTTGAAATCTGTTCCGTCGACGGCGAGCTCATTGAGCCTCGTGCCCGGGAACTTGTGGTCGCACGCCATGCAAAAACCGCCGCTGGCACGAGGAAGCTCGTGGCATGAATCGCAGGCTTGTACCTGCCCCAACTGGACGCCCTGTCTGTTGTCGATCATGTTAGCTGCTGGTTCTCTCGCATGTACCATTCACTCACCTCCCGTGCTCCTTCGAGCAAAAGTTGGCAAAGGCAGACTTGCCTGTGGCGCGGCAACCATGGAGCACGCAGGCCACCGGATTCGGACCTGGAGCCGTGCTCGCGCAACCCCGGCTACAATATTGGTGACAAGTGCCTTCTGGGTCGATGAATTTGGGCTTTTGGCCACATTGCTGGGATGAGCGATGAGTGTTCTATCGGCTGTTATTCTGGGGTCTTACTTCGCACAGCTCATTTTGTGCCGGAGCTTGAGCTTTCCGTCGAGATGTCCAGTGCAAGTTGGGAGACATGATGATGAGAGTTGGGTGCAAGGTATGAGCACCTTAACTGTGTGGCGGCTTTTCTTGTTCTCATGACGATGACAGTGGGGTAAAGTACAAGCACAAATAACCAAACAATACCGTTGTAGTTCCCTTCTTGCCTTGTAAAAATGGATGTTGCAAGTGGGTGCAAGTGGGCGCAAACTACGAGCACAATACATTTGTAGAATCTCTTTTATTCTTCCTCAAGATGGATGATGACAGTTGGGTTCAAGGTACGAGCACAATAATGAATTACTTGTTCAGAGTTCTTGTTTATTCTTCTTCGGTCACTACACGATGCAGCCTTGTTCACCGTATCCAGGTTATCGCTTGCGGCTTGCCTATATATGCCCCGGATGCCGCACTAATATTCAAATATCCAACCGTCGTCCTCGTAGCGCTCATCCAGTATAATCCTTCCTCTGTGCATTCGTTGCTTCCTCTACTCCTATGTTCCAGTTCCATCCCCTCCTTGCGCCTCGTCAATCTCAGCCGGCTGCTAACCATGCCGGATATCCTCCCCTCCTCTGAGTGCTCCGGCCGCTCTGCCCCAGAGGTTTGCAGCCACCAGCCCTCCTTCTGCCAACACAGGCTGGTCCACTTTGTGCGAGGTAGAGAGCATCTCTTCCCTGCTTTGAGTGCACATGTTTTGAAATCTTTGGCGCAGAATTGCCAACTTCGACCGAGGTACTGGGACGTAAATTTGAACAAGGTCCATCAGTATTGTTCCAAGAGTTGTTCCAATCAAGCACGATCGCGGCAAGTACCCCAGCCGAGTTTCAGCAGTGGGATCCCAAACCCGGCAAATTGCGAGGCGAGTACATCGCGCCGGTTCCTCTTTTTCCTCTGACGGTTTAGCGCGATAGTTTTGCGGCGTCTGGCCCAAACGCATCGAGGGACCGCGGACGCATCGGTATTGCAGCAGGACATGCAAGAAGGCCGCGGCAGCGCAAAGTAGAGAGGTTGTATATCTTCGTGGTCGGCGGTTGACTTGAAATGACTCCTCAAACGATAGGGCTCCCTAATGCAATGCATATCAGCTCGAACGGTCAACTGGGAAACTCACTCGCACACAATAAGTACGTTTTCTACCCGTTCTCCTTCGTGCACTGCTCATGTTCCTACATAGCCCCACCGAGACCAGTGCCTCATGGCAGGCAGAATGCAAAGATGTCAAAGTCGGATTCTGATAGCGGGTGTGCACGGATGGGCGGCCAGTCTGGCGCAATAATTTTGAAGTGCCCGACGGGCAGGCATGTTACCTTCAGAAGAGTGGTTAGTTGATTGTTGTTTCTTTTGGACGTTTGAACTGCAAGCTGATTTGATTTCCAGTTCAAAAACAGCTCACGACGTCATGGAGACATCCCCACAAGCCTTGCCCGCCGGTGAGGAAGGTATACAAGATAATACTGACGCGAACTTCATTCA
>JARKIF010000124.1:0-99582 GCA_029378245.1 Roridomyces roridus | reverse complement strand
GCATTCCAACGCGGTGGAATTGTGGAACACGAGCGAGGTTAGGCTGGGATAGTAGAGCCGGGGATCCAGTTTTTCTTCGGCCGGGCCACACCAATCCATGGGATCTACCCAGGCGAAGAGCGTCGAAATCTGGGGGCCGTGCGAGCCGTGGAAGACGAGGGTCTCGAGGTTGCGCAGACAGAAGCGGATGAGGATGTCCACGGCTGTGTCGTGACTCGTGCCGTCGTACTCCAAGCGGAGGTGTTTGTAGGTATCGGTGTCTATCACCTCACCGTCGGGGTCGAGCAGTTCATCTGGATCCCACTCGATGTACAAGTGAGTGACGGAGTGCAGATGCTTCGCCTCGCCCAGGAAGAGGGCTAGGTTCTTGTCTTTGTCGTAGTTGTCCTTTGTGTATCTCCTCAGCTCGAAATGCGTGAGGGAGCGGGCCCAGTGGAGTGGAGAGGCTGGTAGATCCTGAGTGCAGCCAATCATCCGGAGAAAGACGAGGTTGGGGGCATGGATTGTCGATAAATCCAAGCTCGAGAACTCCCCAGTGCGATTGTCGATCTGGAGGTGCACTAGGTTGGGCAAGGCGACGCCTTCGATCGACTCCATGATCTCGGCGAACGCGCGGGTCATGCCATATACGACAATGAGGTGTGAAACGCGCTGGAGATGGGGGGAGAAAGCGTCGAGAGCATCTGCCTCTACGGGTGATCGCAGGGTCACCCTCGGCTTGCAGGAGCCCGAGCGTTGGAAGTAGAGCTCAGCTCGTTGGATGGACCCGCGTCGGCTGAGGTCCATTTCCACCCATGTCCACGCGGTAGCTGCGTCTTTGTACTGCTTGGCGTAGCTGACGGCAGACATGGACAAGGGACCATTCCCCGCAGCTCGGAGTCGGACTAGGCAACTCGCGTTCGGGTGGCCGCGCAGCGAGCGTGATTTCGACGACGATCTCGTTGGGAGACGGAGCAAGGTGGAATGCGGATTCGGGTAACGCTGTGAGACATGCTTTGAGGGAGCAGAGAGGGAGACTTGCCTCTTTAGATGCTTGATTTACATCCAAGTTGGAGCGAACAAAGAGACAAGCTCCAGTAGGGAAGACAATTGGCACAAAGGAGAGCGGCCCCCGACGGACGGGCGGATGTTTTCTGGATTGCTTTGTCGGGAAGAAATTAATGAGAGCGCCCTAAGTATTACTGTCGTTTGCTTCCATTCCAGTTGCAGGGAATCACAGGGCGTAAAGGAGAAAGAACCAGACGTCTATAGGTTGTCATGGATGTTGAGGATGACGGTAGAAACAAAGAGACCGGACCAAGCCATCAACGCCATCCTCTCTCTCTCTCACTATGCCTGCTGAGCGATCGAGCAAGAACGGCGAACGCGTGAGGAGGACATGACCAGATTCAACGGATGTGCAACCGACCAACATCTAGGGAACGTCGACGAACATGGGCATGGGCGCGAGTGCGGCGAGGGCCCCTGCCGACGGGCAGGCCGGGAGGGGCCGGAAAGCAAAGCAGCGTAAAAGACGAAACGACGTGGACGCAAATGCCCCCGCTGTGAGTTTCTTGAATAAGAGAATCAAGTTTCAACTCTGTTGACCATGATTATGGGGAAGGGAGCGGAATCGGAGAGCCTCACAGTCGAGTCCCTTCCGAAACCTCGGAAGCCCCGGAAGCCTTCGAGTCCAGCTGTTTTGGCCAGGAACAGGAAGAGGCATGAAAAGTTCAGGGAAATCAGGATCGCGAAGGCAATTGCCAAGCGGCTTGTGAGCTTCAAGTTCCCATTTCTAACTGGGCAACACTGACTGTTATCCAAGGAAGCCGAGGCGCAGAGTGCAGCATCCGCGACGAACAACGCTGCAGAGGAGGTAAACAGTAGCGAAGGATTGTAAGTGAGGAGAAGTATGCATCGAGTACAGGCTTGTATTGATAGCAATAAGAGATGTATGTACAGTTGTCCCGCAGTTTCATACACGTCCAGCGCTTGGACGAGGCAGGATGTCGTCCTTGCATAGCGATGCCAACGACGATCAAGGTAGGCCCATGACTGCCAACTGGAAAAGAGATAAAGATACTGGAGAAGAACGGATGAGGTGCATGCATACCTGACCAAGCGGCGAACCCTGGAAGCACCCCAGTCACTTGGGCCGATAACGATTGGAAGGCACGAAGGACCCAATCGTGCGTATGCGACTCCTCGTAAAAGTGGAATATCATCTGCGTCTGAACGTCTACCCTCCCAGCAGGTAACGCTGCCCTCCATATATCGCGCCACGACTCGGGCGTCATGGCCGTCGTCATCTGGCGTATCTTCCTGCACCTGGTCCCCAAGCTGCCGCCCGAACACCGTCGAGCCGGTTTTGGGACGCAAAAGCGGCGCAAGACGTGCCACCAGAGAGAATTCCTGCTCGGCGAATGGAAGGAGGTGAAAAAGACGCTCAGCGAAGATGGCCGAGACTTGATGCAGCGGCGCCAGTGCCTTGAGATTCCTGAGTAGTCCAGCAGCAGCCTCGGATTTTGACAACAAGGGAAGAAACCCTGCGTGACGCAGGGCGCCGTGAACGTACGGCCCCGAGATCCTGGAATGCCTCAAACGGTCCATTGACATCTGGGACCACTCCAAATCGTCCAGCGGAGGTTGAGTCGCATCGTTCTCGCCATACACCCACGGTATGCCCGCAGGGCCCCACAAGACGTGGCCGCCCCCGTTGGTCTCCGATACTCGGTTGCCCAGGTGCAGGAATCAGCTGTGTGCCCGGGCTCCCCAGGACATCCTCCATGACGCCCCTCCGCGCCATCCGACGCACACTGATAGAGGCAGCACCTTGTCCTCCAGCACAGAACGCAGCATATCCTTCACCCCGACCCAACTCGTCAAGCGAGACACTGCTGCACGTGCGCCAGCGCAATCCCCAGCGAGCCCTGCACAATATGTCGCCTGGAGTGCCGAAAGGAAAAGGATTTTGGCACCGCCGTAGATGACTTGAAGGATCGTCGCCGGGCTGTACCGTAGACCGTAGAGAGTTTGCCACGTATCCATGAGCTCGAGGATGTTCTCGGCTGCCTGTGTGCACAGCTATAGGTCCGGTGATTGAAGGACGATTCGGTGTACTCTACCTTGACGGGCGAAGCTTGGCGTGTAAGGAAGGGCAATGAAAAGGAGATGGTCTGACGAAAAGCATCGGGGTAGTTGTGCTGGCAAAATTCGCGCGACAAATGGGGGGCGCCCAAGACGCGCGAGCAGAGCTAGCCGTTCCTTCAAGTTTGTCAGCCGCAAGAAACACCCATTCACCAAGATCGACTCACCGACATATACATATCTGCCACGATGCGATCATCTCTGTTGGCAAAATATGTCCCTAGCGGTCGTAGAGCTTGGACGAGATGCTGGACCGCCTGCACTGAGCCTTGATAAAGCCCGCGGCGGCGTTTGCGAATGGGAGGTCGCCATTGTCACCGAGAGGTGTGTGTCTCGAGGAAACGGCGATGGGTCGATGCTAAGACCAGGTGATGAAGAGTTTCCGGTCAAGGACCTTGTCGTGTCCCGTCTATCCAGTGCCAGTGGCACTTCACGAGGCAAGTGTCTGGACCAGTCAAGCTCGGCATCAGATGCGTCGACACCGTTCAGTCCAGCGGAGGTGGAGCTGAACTTCTGCGCAAAGGGGTCGGCGACACCTCGCGAGAGTCTATTGGTGAAATGCACTGGGGAAGTTACGTCGTGCAGCCAAGGTCCCATAATCCTAGTCGAAGCGTCAGTATTTGCCAGCGCCCTGATTAGAGTAAACCACTTGCCTTGAGACGCTGCTTCGTCACAGTAGACTCGCGGGTGATCTCCTCGTCAACCCGACCTCGTGCAATCGAAACTGTAGACGTCCTGGAATACCCTCTCGAGCATGTCAACGTAGGCTTGAATAGAGTCTGCGCGTTTCCGTAAAGCCTCAAATTGCACCGCGGGACGTGGTTCTCGCGGAGGGGTATCCCGAGCCATGTACTTACACTGGACAACTTCAGAAAGGGACTGCATTGCCACGCAGCACGTACCTCTTCGTCGCTCCCTGCTGCGGCGCACGGACTGAAAACAGGCCGATTGCCCGGGACACCTTGCTTTCCTTTGCGATAATCGGCCAACTTGCAGATCGTGAAGTTCTCACTTGGCGAGCCCGGGCGGCGTAAGTTTGAATTTCTGGGACATATGGAACATATGGCCTTGAGCGAACGGGTCTGAATAAAAACATCGAGAAGAGCAACGAGTGAACGGATCAGCCGTTGCCATCTCCGATCTCAGATACGTGAGCCGAGCCATGCGACGACAATCTCGTATCTGCCTCCCTCACTGGTTCTCCGAGTCGATATGTGGAGCTGGCTGCTTGCCCTCGATAACTGGCTCCAAAAACTGCTTTTCGACTACTCTCAAGACCTCGCCGCCGTCAATTACCAAGTCCTACGTACTAGAAGCCTCACCCTCGTCTCATCCTCTCTTTCTCCACCAATTTCACTCTTTTCGACGAGCCTGGTGTTCGATGCGTTTTCTCTATCTTTCAGCCCTATTTCTTTCCTCGGTCAACGCCATTCCGCGCCATTGTAGACGTACAGACTCCCAGCCGGTCATTTCACAAGCTCCAAGCAACGCGACAGCCGGATGCAGCGCCAGCTCGTCCTCGTGGCAACTCGACGACACCAATCATGCGAACATAACGATGGGCGACCGGTCCTTCCTCGTGCACATCCCTGGTGCCTACGATCCCAGTGTCCCGCACGCGCTAGTCCTGTCGTTTCACGGGTTCAGGGCGGACGATGAGCAGCAGGAGTTAATCACGGGGTTTTCAGAGCCAGGCTTGACGCTCAACGGCAGGGTGAGTCTTGGTGGGGTTGAATCTACGGTTCGTGGCTCAGGCCCTTGGTAGGGCATCGTTGCCGTGTATCCCAATGGGCAGTTCGGGTGAGATATCCTCTTAGTCCTCGCTCAGCTCTTACTCACCTCCTTGTTAAGCCCAGGTAAGAACGGCAATGAGAGCATTCGTGCATGGCAAGGCGCACCCTATTCCCCAGTGCGTCTTTACTGTCATGAGCAAGTCTTCCATCTCATCGCACTCTCCAGCCTGGTGTCGACGATGTATGTGCATCTCTTTCTCTCAATCCATATCGCCAACCGTATTTCAGATCGCCTTCACGCAGCAAATGGTCCAGCTACTCTCGGAGAATCTCTGCCTCGACTCGAATCGTTTCTACGCCGCGGGCAAGAGCAATGGCGGTGCATTCACCAACCTCCTCGCCTGCACGCCTGCCACTGCCAGCCTCTTTGCAGCCTATGCCCCCGTTTCGCCCGCGCTATACGCCGGTGCAAACCCCGTCGATTGTAACCCTGGGCGCCCCATTCCGATCATCAACTTTCACGGGCTAGCAGACACCGTCATCCCCTTCGACGGACAGACGGCAGATCAGGAGGGCAGAACTGAATGTATGCCCTTCATCTTGGCACTGTCTCCAGCTAACGAGCCTGCAGACGCGACACCCAATATCACGGAATACCGCGAAGCTTGGGCGAATCGCAATGGCTGTGCTTCCCTTCCTTCCGAATCTCCCGACCTTGGCGTCTTCGCGCTGGTATCCCACCCGCACGCCTTCACGACCCTCAAGACGTCGAATTGCTCTGCGCAAAGTAATGACGCGGTCGTGAGCGGGTTCACGGTGGATAATCTCGGGCACTCGTGGCCTACGACGTTGGGTGTAGATGGTGGAGGGGTTACGGCCTTCAATGCGACGTCGGCGAATATTTTGCCGTTTTTCGATGCGCATGCGTTTGGCGCTTAGATTAGATAATGCGATTCACTTTGTTTGTGCACGCCTTCCACTTCCCACTTGCGATGGCGCTCCGATGTACTGAGTGCGGCGCCTTGACCATCCCAGAAGGACCAGAGCTCGACTTGAGCGTCACCACAGATCTTGGGACCCTAGCCCGGCATTTAACCCTGATGAATACCAACGACCCACCACAAGACTCTGAGCGGCTCTACGTCCGCGAAGTCGTATCCAAAGCCGACGCGCGTCTAGCCTGCGTAGAGGATGAGATATCACGGCTGGAGGACAGGCTCAAGGTACTCCTGAGGGAACACGCACTGCTATCCGAATATCGCACCAAGAACGTCGGGATTCTGTCCCCTCTGAGGCGGATGCCACCAGAAATCCTTGGTCAAATCTTTTCGTGGGCGTTGCCCACCGACGAGCAAGCCAAGTCACCGGCATACAGGCCCAATCCAAAGGACAGTCCCTGGGTGTTGACGTGGATCAGCAGTCGCTGGCGAGCGATTGCGGTGTCCACCCACTCGTTGTGGTCTTTGGTCCACGTCGATGCCGCCGGGTCCCTCCATTCCTTGTCGATGATCCAGACTCAGGTCCAACGAGCCCGGGGTCTCAAAATTCATTTCTACGGACGCCAAGAGCGGAACGCTGCCCCCCAAATCCAGTTGTTCCGATTCCTATCCGAGCATTCTAATCGTTGGGAAGCGCTGTGTCTTCGTTTGACCAGCGCATTGGTCCCTCGCTTGGACTCGCTCCGTGGCCAGCTTCCGGCACTCCGCAGGCTATGGCTGGAGTGGGATACTCCCGAGAGCCAAAACAGAATCGACTGGATCGAGTGTTTCGGAGTAGCACCGTGCCTGGTGGACGTGGGAGTGCACAGTGGGAACCATTTCATTCCAGTCTCGCTGCCTGCGCGTCCCAATCACATCACTCGATACGATTTGGACGCTGATTGGCCAACTCACCGTCGACTATTGGCACAATTGCCGAACCTCGTCGAGGCACGTCTTCAAGCATCGCTTGGAGCACCTTGGCCGGACCATACCAACCACAAAACGTCTTTGCCGCATCTCAGACGTCTGTACGCCAGCCAGACGCAGGTCTTGAACTATCTCAAGGCCCCCGCATTGGAGGAGATGGCGGTCCACGTGCACGATGTGCCACCAGGTTATTGCAAGCAGAGCATATCAGCTTTCATTCGCCGTTCCTCTTGCTCCCTTCGGAGGCTTTGTCTCGAAGGGCCACCGCTCGATCCCGAGTCCCTCACCTTTGTCCTTAGCAATAACTCGTCCGTCGTGGAACTCATCAACATTACCGCCGACGCCAAAGACCTTTTCGTCATCCTAACACACGCCGAAAATCCATTTTTTCCCGTTGCCCCACATCTATCGGCTATTCATTTTGACCTCACATCAGGGTCCATTGACTATGACCTCTACCTCAACATACTGGAATCACGGTGTCGAGCGCCGCATTATTCCCTCAAGTCGGCAACATTGCTGGTACCGCTGGATCAAGGGCCGAGTCCGGCGGTGCTCTCCAAACTTGATTCACTTCGGAGTCGGAGGGGTTTGGAGGTGAAGGTGTTATCCGGAGTCAAGGCGCGTATTGAGCGTGATACGTGGTTGTACAAGGCATGTTGGACAAGCAGTGAGTTGTTTTTAACATCTTCCATTGGCGCCGTCCTCATTCCTTGAAGCCTAGTTGTGATTTTCCATGCGCCAAAGAAGTAAACTAGAGTCAACTATGCCCCAGTGTATTGTCCTAGAATGATATTTGAACACACAAGTGAAGAAACTTTCTTTCCACTGTATTGTTTTTTTCAAACGCAATTTCATCGTCCAACTACACAATTGTAACAACAAATAAAAAGTAGACTGCTTCGAGTTCAAGATACCCAACTCAGCGTCACGCTTGGCAACCTGAGCCGACGCAGCAACCTGCGTCGACGGGACGCGTTCGTCCAGGTGGAGATGCACCAGAGTTGGGAGACATGTGAGACGCGAGGGAGAAAGGAAGAAGGTCAAATACGCAGGACTGTTCAGGCGTGGGACATCTCGTTAGCCCATCGGGCTGTTGAACGACGCTCAGTTCGACAAGAAAATGGAGGACAAGTCGACATACCGTTAGGAAACGCTTGCAAGCATACTATGCTCGCCCAGCAGCTCGACGACAACCCCGTTCTCTGCCCAAAATTCCCGCTCAAATAGGTCCGGAGATAGTTTGAATCTCGGGAGCGACTCTAGACCGGAACCGGTCTGTCTATGAGAGTGTCGATAGACAGACCGGTCGATTTCGTTTGATCGATTCGAGTCAAGCGATCAATCCCAATAAGGCTATTGCACGTGATCAGCCGAGCCATTACATACACACAACTCACTCTCTTCATCCTCCACGGGGCACAAAGGAGACTTGAAGTCAAAGATTCAGCCATTATGGCTCTAAGATGTACAGAAAGTACACGAGTATATGTAGAAACAATGTCTCGAGTCCCATCCGAACCGTGATTAACAGTGCCGAATAGACCAGAGCCTGGTCTGTCTATGATATGTCGATAGACAGACCAGTCGATCTCGGGGATCTTCAATAGGACGCGCCGATTTCCTAATTTGGCGAATTCACGTGATCTGCCAGCTCTCTGCTTCCCTCTGCTTCCACTGTGTCGTGCGGCCCTCGCCGTCGTCGCACGACCCCATTTCTATACCCAATGGATACTTATATACCCAATCCACCTTTGATACCACCAAATCTCCACGAATTAACGCCGGCTGAGCTCAAAAGCCTCTTCTACGATCTTCTACCTCAAGATACGACCACGACCCCATACATCGAGAGCCTGAGCCCCCACGAGGCCACCGAATCCATACGCGCTTGTATCATCGCCTTCTTTGCCACCCCGAAGCATGTTGTTCCCCGCCCGTTTCAGCTGCAAGCGACCGTCGCGCTATCACGCGGCCGAGATGTCATCGTCGATTGCGGGACAGGCTCCGGCAAGACTTTGTGTCAGATACTCCCAAATCTGCTTCATCCAACGAGCACGTCCATCACCATATCCCCGTTGAAGCGGTTGCAGGTAGTACAGGTGCGTGTCACTGTTCTGGGCAGTAAGCAAGCGGAGCTAATCGAGATATTTCCACATCCAGGCGGCGGAATTCGAGCGGTGGGGCATCAAGACTGTATGTATCAATGAGGACACGCCGAACGATCCCGAGTTATGGGCGGTGCGTGCTTGAAATATGCCGTTCATTCACAAAATTGACGGTTCATGTAGAGGATTCGCACTGGCTACTATCAACATCTCATAGTCCAGCCGGAGCAGCTGAAGACATTCCAAGGGCATCTACCTCGTCTCGCACGCCTCCTCGATGTACCCCAGTTCACAAAGACCATCTCCCGTGTTCACGTTGATGAAGGCCACAACCATGTCCTCGCCGGTCTGCCCCGGTTTGGATTGTCTGCATTTCGTCCCTCGTGGGGCTCCCTCAAAGATCTCCGTTTGCGTTTGCGTAAAGGTGTTCCTTTCGAAGTTCTTTCCGGAACCTTTCCTCCCCATATTAAATCCGCCGTCGTTGATCACTTGCAATTCCACCCATCGAATATTCTTTCTATCAAGCTATCTTCCAATCGTCCCAACACGAGTTACGCTACTCATCCCATCGTCGGAAAGCTCTCGGACCTTCGAAACTTGAATTTTCTTATTGGATCTCCGCACACATTTCTCCGCAAAACGATCGTCTTTCATGATAATCGCCAAGAAGCTAGCGATGCAGCTGTATTGTTGATAAACTTCTCCCTCCTCACCTCCAAGGAACGGGCATCGTCTGCCACTACCACAGCGGAATGTCTCAGGACTATCTGACCAAGATATTCAACGACTTCTCTGATCCTGATGGGACCTGCAAGATCCTCCATGGAACGGAGGGTGCTTCGACCGTGAGTGAGCGGTTTGTTTTGTTTTATCCGATGCTGAGATGAGCCCAGGGTATCGACGTCGGTGATATCGACGCTGTGATTGACTACGGTTGTCCTCAAAATATGTGCACGGCGTTACAACGAGCGGGTAGATGTGGACGTCGAGGCCAACCATCGGTCTATATTGTCATGCCCGAGCCATGGGCCTATACGGCCTCCCTCGACGCTCTCGGCGCCGAAGGAACCGATCCAGACCGTCCCATCTCTGGACGCCTGCTGAAAGATTCGAAGAAACCGGATCGTGCGGGACTCGCGATGATTCTCTATGTTCGATCCACGCTATGCCTTCGGGATATGATTCGACGGTATCTCGCCGACGAGTCCGAACACGGTACGACGAGTGTACCTCAGCTACCTTTGGCTAACCAGGTCTCGCAGCTCTTGCTATTTCAACCTCATGGTGCTGCGACCGCCCCCATCTGGGTGATCCATTTCGCCAGTACGATAAGACTGTTTTCTTCCCCGGTAGATTCCTTTATCTGGCGGACGATGGTGCTGTGTGGGCTGGAGATGAAGATGACGCTGGTCGTGTGATGTTGGATCCACCAAAGGGAACGAAGCGAAAGCGGCGGCGCGGTCCCGCAAACCGTCCCATAGCACAACGTGTCCCGCTGCATGAGCGTCTAACGCGGTGGGTCGATGCAGCGCACACCTCGGATCCTCTGCGGGCCGCTCGACTGCGCACATTCATCCTCTCAGACGCAGACCTCGTCTCTCTTGCGACTGCTCACCCTGATCGGGTCCAAAGTGTAACCGACGTTGTCGCTATTTTACAGGGGACGGCGGAGTGGGAAGAGGAATGGGGTGCTCAGGTTTTCGAGGTAATATCCACTTACGACGCTGAAATTGCCCCACCGGCCACCAGAAGCCGACGTCAAACGAAGAAGAAGAAAGTCGAGGTGCTCACGGACGAAGAGGACGGAGACGAGAGCAGTGACCACAGACCTGATCCAGCGCCTCTCTCCGAGGTTTCGACAAATGTGAGGCGGACGGCGCGAAATCGTGCTCCGACATGGAAGTTGAGGCCGCAGAATTGATAATTACGCCTACTCTTTCTACTCTACTCTACTCTTTATCTAGTTCTGTGGAATCACTATAGTCTGGTGCCGGTGTTTCGTCGACATCCTCTTCAATCAATTTCCCAGCTATCATCGCCGCGATCTTCTTGTTGAATGTTTTCAAAGTCGATGACTTGAGCAGTTTCTCCCCGCGAGCCAAGATGTCCGTCCTGAGTATTGGTGGCGCTGCCGTGGATCTCAAAGGCTGGAAACTTTGCAGATCCTCATCGGCCACTTTACGCTGGACTCGCCAGGCTAATTGTGTCGTATCTGGGGCCGTGTGACTACTCCCTTGATGAGAACCGCCCAGCGTCGTCGTTACTTTCTTTCGGACACGCTGTAGGGGGACAATCGCGGCAGATATGTCGCCCAGACGGTCCCAGGTCGTGTCCATTCCCTTCGCTCGGAGTAGGTTCTAAAGATTTCAACCGTGAGCAACCCAGGGGGAAATACAGATACAAGAGCCGTACCTTCAAGGACCCGATCAAGTGTTCAATATTGAGGTCGATCGCCATGCAGTGGCCGGGTCCGAGACCAGAAATGCAAACAATCATGTTGTCGAGCATTATCCCCCTTTCAAACTGTTAGACTTTGGCAGAAGAACAATGGGAAATCACCGTACGCAAATTCAGGCGTCCACACATGCTTGAGGTTGTGGATGAAATGGAGAATCTCAGCACAATACTTGTTACATCCGGATCCGCGGAACATCATGGCCAGATGAGGGAGCATTACCTCAACTCGGCCAATGTCACCGTCCGAGATGGCACGGACGAGCGCAGAGACAATCAACAAATCTCGGGTTAAGATTCGAGTGTTCTGGTGAACAATATCGTCTGTTGGTTGCTCCATCTCTGTCGGATCGGCTTCTTCTTCGACATCGGTTGGTGTGCTCGACTCAGAGTCGGAGGACTCGGAGTCTGCGGGTTTTTTTCGCTTTGGTTCAAACTTGGTGTGGGTTGGTGGAACGGGAGTAGCATAATCGAGCAGAATTCGGGACGCGATGTCCCTCAACTGCTCGTGTGTCGGCTTAGACTTGGCGAATGCATCCAACGAAGTTGAGTTGCATTCGCGCATCCATGCATTCAAGATCAAACCATCGAGGATTTGTTCAAGGGCGGCAAGAAGGGAATGGTAATCGGGTTGCTCGTTGCCAAGTCGGACCTTCTCCATGACGGAAAAAAAATACGACAGGCTGCCGACCTGATTGACCTTGCCGCGATGAATGTGCAAGATCGCCCAAACGAGATTCAGGCAGAGATGGAAAAGACCAAATCCAAGTTGAAAAATTTCTCGGCGGTTCCAAGCATTAGTATCCTTGGCTCGTTCAATCTGCGCAGACCTGATGCGTGCGTTTGTGAGCTGATCATTGAAGCTCGGGATGGCATATCGGCTCAGTGATTCAGCGGTCCGTTTCAACTGGTTGAGATAGATGTCGTCATGAAACAGGACATTGCCTCGCGTGGTTGCCTGCTCTATGGTAGACGCACGCGGAGGGAACCCTTGAGTTCGATATCCCACTGGAATCGCACGCCGAGCGGTGTACTGTAGCTCGGCATCCTTCGCCAGGCTCTCGAATGCTGGCACCAACGCAAACATACGTTTGATGATGGTCACGATCAGCTGGTCGTTGAAGGAAACCAGGTGCTCCCGAGATGGAAGGATATCGCGCCTGAATTCAAGGCCTTTCGACGCTTTGAAACGCTGCATGATCGGCGCGATGAGCATGTCCTCTGCTCGGGCGTTTCGAAGCCGGTAAAGTATACCAAAAGAGCCTGAGGTAACTTTTGCAGGGCCGGCGGCGCCACGCTGCTCGACGAATATAGAGGTGCTGATGTTCACGTTGTCGTAGCAGAACGCGTGAGGTTCATTCGCAACTTGAACAGCTTGCTCTACGCAATGAGATGCCAATGACTTGATAGAATTTAGCACCGAGTCATAGGAGACGGACAGCGCGCAGCGGAACAACGCGTCTATGGTCTGGCGTGCACTACCTGTAGACCACAGGAATAGCCCAAGCACCGCCTGAAAGCCCAGACAACGATTCGAATACTGGTAGAGTAGTTGTCGAGTCACTACGCGACACATCTGTGAGGCCATTTCAGTTCGAGACGAGACCAGTTAATGGGAATCACATACCGACTCTGGAGCTTTGATCTTGTTCTCCTTCTTAGCACGCGGTGTCTGAGAGGCGGCAAGTAGCATGGTGGTTAAAAACGGTGTCGTGTCCTCGTCCTCGTCCATACTCCAGGACTCAATGAAATCTGGATCAACAACCTTGATTCCCGTCAACAGCGACGCCTCCTTCCTGTTGTTCATCTGCTCCGCAACTATTTCACATGCCATACTCTCGACGTAAGGCTTCATGAACTGCAATAGCTGCTTATTCCCCGAAGCATCGTCCATCACCAAACCCAGGAACTGGGAAAGTTTGAAACCATCGTTACGATAGAAGTTCGTCCGATATTGAGAGTAGGACGTCTCCGCGGGGTCAATGATCTTTAAGAGAATGTCCATCGGGGAGATGCGCTTGTCTCTTAGAAATGTAAGCACTTCGTCGATCGGGGTGAGCTTCTTGGAGACTCGGCTATGCTCTGAATCGGCGGGAGAGGAGTTGTGTACAAACGGCGGCACATCATTTGTGGGCAGGCCAGATGACGCAGAGGGGAGCGCTAAGTTGTGGGATGGATGATCGACAGCAGCCCGCGTGGCTGGATCGGACAATGCAGAGGGGCCAGGGGGTGGAGGACCCGGGGTGGAAGACTCACGGTGTGAGGAGGATGCATCGTGTTGACCAGGTTGGGGCTGCCGACGGCGTATCGAAGGCTCAGACGATGTACGAGCTCGTGGGACGACGACTGAGGTAATGGGTGCCCGAAATACTATTTTTGGTTGCTGCTGATGAACAAATGTATCGACAGGAGGCGCCAACTGCCAATGAGACACGGTAGAGGAGGAGGCGCCATCGTCTGTGAACGTGAAAGCGGACGTGCCTGGAACCGGGTTTGCGGAGTATGGATTGATGTTATGAGGCCTGTAACGCCGCTGAGAGCCGGTGGACATGATGAAGGACGGCCCTGGAGGGTTTCTGACTAGCTCCGAGGCAGCGGCGAGGGTCGCACAACGCAGTGGAAGCAGAGGGAAGCAGAGAGCTGGCAGATCACGTGAATTCGCCAAATTAGGAAATCGGCGCGTCCTATTGATTTTCACTGAGGACCACAGAATGAGTGAAATTCGCGGGGATTTTTCACCTTGAAAGGACGAGAAATTCGCCCGGTAATGCAGTGAAAGTCACTCAAAACAAGGGAATTTCACCGGGAAAATCAATGGTGAATGTTCACGTACAAAACTGAGTTTTTCACTATACCTGTTCACCCCAACTCTTGGTGAATTTCTCTCGCTTTCGACTTGAGTATCACCAGGATTGCGGGACAATACCACACGCTAACAACTCATATTTCATTGAGAGAATATGGTGAAAATCACTTGAATTCGTGTGAATACTACAAAAAAGCTACTGGTACGTGGCTGCGCGTTGCGCAGTGATAGTTCAAGCATCCCCAGCCCAGAATGAGCATGCGGAGGCTCTGGGGTCAATTGAGGAAACCGGTCTTGGGCCTTGGCAATCAAGAGTCAGTCAATGTGTAGATGAAGGTTCGGAAGCACGTACGGGAGGAGAATGACGAGCGGGGGGCAAGGGCGACAAATCAGGCCAGTGCGCTGACCAACGGTGAGATTCGCAGGAGAGATAGATGGCTAAACACACCAGGAGTTAGTGCGCCGCGCCGTCTGAAAGCAGCTTCTTCGACATCGCCATTCACACTCGTCGACGGGTGGCGGGTGTCCTCGATCTGGGCTTGACTGTGAGAACGGACGGGAAACTTGATAGCGAGAATGGACGCACGGCATGGCACGAGAGTGTTGCGCATTCGAAGAATGAGGACAACGGCAACGAAATAGAATCAGACGGTACACGCACACATCGTTCGACTTTTGGTGATCATTCGTCGCCCAAAGGATTGCGCGTATGTAAGTCGGGAGCGGATTTGGAGCTCTCCGCTGTGTTGGGCTCGCCCTAGTGCAAGGGAGCAGCTGCAGATACCTCGTGTCAATGTGAGGCATGGAAGGGAAAAGAAGCACGCACCACGTAGTTCCCGAATGTCCTCTGCGTCCCCGTGGCGATTGACGGTCAGCCAGTCCCTGTTTGGGCATCGCTTGAGGCACTTCCAAGTTCCGTTAAGCCGGCCCGGCCTCTGCCGCAAAAGAGCTTGCGTGGCAGACCTGGGCAGGACATGCTGGGCTCAAGCAGACACCTAGGTTGGGAGAGAGTGGTCTGGCTGCGTGTGCAGGTGAGAATGGAGAGAGGGCATGGTCGCGGAGATGGGAGTAAGAGCAAAGAGTGGAGTAGCGTGACGTATGTGACATTCGATCAAATGACTTCATTTTAAGTACTTACTCCACGAACTCTCACCAACTCCACACTCGCCCCGTCCCTCTTCTTGCTAACCTCCTCATCTAGCTTGCTCTCTGACACCGTGGTCAGAACAGTGGTGATCGTAGAGGGCAGATTTGATTAATACACGCAATTGACGTACTTTGAATATTGGGTGAATTTCGCTCCAGAGGTACAGTGAAATCTCATTTCACCCGACAATGGGGTGACCTGACATTTTTGCCCCACACCGTGAAAAAATTATTTCGCCGCAAAATGGGGTGAAATGCGAAATTCGCTGTGAGCTAGTGCGAAATTCGCGCCTTCCGTTTTTCACAGTGTTTCTCCGAGATCGACCAGTCTGTCTATCGACAACTCATAGACAGACTGGTCACGAGTCTAAGTGCCGAATAACCTTTTATGGATAAATGAAATCATTGATCGCGCGACAGGGATCCATCAAACGAAATCGACCAGCCTGTCTATCGACACTCGTTCATAGACAGGCTGGATTCGAGCCTAGAGCGACTCTTGCTGGCTTCGTTTCCAGCGAACGACATCCTGAAGAGCCGTGTACAGCTTTTCCGCTTCGGACGGTTTGGGTCGAAGCGCAAGAACGTCCAACAGTGGCCACGGCTGCGAGCCGTGACCCAATAGATCCGAGACAATTCTCGGAGTAAAGCACTCGTCGACGAGCGTCAACGAAGACACGACGGGAAAGAGCTTTAGAGGGGCAGCTATCGGCTTGTAATGGTCCCGATAACTGCCTTCGACCTCGCAAGTACAGACCACAGGCCTGTCGAGATGGGTGAACGTGAGCGAGCTCACAGCAGGAAACCTTGCCTGGGCGGGCTGGGTCGAGTTGAAAAGAAGAGAGAGCTGGTCTCCGTGAGTGCCATGAAGACCGAGATGAGTGAGATGAGGTGTGTTGAAGGACGAGAGTTCATTTGACAAGGCTTCTGATTCCTCATCGCTCTCGTGGAGCTCCAAGTCTAGATGCGTGAGAGACTGTGAGACGATGCCGCCGCCCGATATAAATGTGACTGTGCTTAGGTCAACATATAAGTAAACCAGTGAGGGGAGTTCCTTGGTGATGCGTCGGAAAATACCCGAGTTCTCCGGAGCTGGGTAGGGGTAGCCTCTCAAATCGAGGTGGGTCAGACCGACCATCCATTGAGGGGGCGGAAACGAAAGAGTGCAGCAGGCTATTTTGAAGGAGAAGATAATTCGCAACTGCAGTGGGGACAAATCATTATCCACCAGGTCGATATCGTACTTGCTGCTGATCTCGAGGTGTTGCAAGGAGGGCATCGCGACATTCCGGAACGAAGCAAGAACAGTGTCCAGAACTTCATGGGAATTGACAGCGATGGTCAATCGCGCGATGCGACCGACATGAGGGCTGAGATATTGGAGGCCCTTCGGCGCCTCAAGGTCGTTGTTCATGGCGCGCAGGGTCACCTCCATCTGACACGCAGCCGACCGCTCGAGGTAGAGCCGAAAGAGCTCTGTGGATGAGTCGGAGCAGAGGTCGACAACCACTTGGGTCCAGAGAGTACGCGCGGCTGTCACTACGCGTCGAAAACGACGGCAGACATGCGACAAGACCCATTCCGGAGGTTGTGCGGCGTGTGATTTCTGGGGTTTCGCAGCCGCGATCTCGATGAGGAGTTCTTCTGGGAGAAGGAGTATAGGCGGTGGAGAGGTGGGTGCCATGGTCATAGCCACTCGAGCAACTTGGAAAACTGGTGCCAGAAGAGGTCGGAGTCAAGTCGGAATTGATGGACGATGATTCGATCAATGATGCTTGTAATTTCCTTGCCGTTTACCACCACAATGACTGTTCGCTGTACCGAGTGCGGAGCCTTGACCACCCCAAAATCACTTGAACTCGACTCGCGCGTCCCCGCCCATCTAGAAGCTCGGCATCGACTCCTCATGAACAATGAGCCACCACAAGACTCTGAGCGGGTCTACGTTCGCCAAGTCGTATCCAAAGCCGACACGCGTCTAGCCTGCGTAGAGGATGAGATAGCACTGCTGGAGGAACGACTGGAGGTGCTTCTGAGGGAACGCACAGTGCTATCGGAATATCGCACCAAGAACGTTGGGATTCTGTCCCCTTTGAGGCGGGTGCCGCCCGAAATCCTTGGCCAAATCTTTTCGTGGTCGTTGCCAACCGACGAGCAAGTCAAGTCCCCGGAATACAGGCCCAATCCAAAGGACAGTCCTTGGGTGTTGACGTGGGTCAGCAGTCGCTGGCGAGCGATTGCAGTTTCCACCCATTCGCTGTGGTCTTTGATCTACGTCGATGCTGACGGGTTCCTCCATTCCTTGTTGATGATTCAGACTCAGGTCCAACGAGCGAGTGCGGAAACTTCCTTTCGACTGTACATGTATTTTTCAATTGCATCGTTCACCTACAAAAATGTAACAATGAATAAAAGAAACTGCTTCTAGTTCAATATATCCAACGCAGGGTCACGCTTGGCAACCTGAGCCGACGCAGTAGCCTGGGTCAACGCGACGTGAGCCCAACTCTCACTGGGAGTCGGATGTGTCCAGGCGGAGATGCTCAACCGGAAACATGTGACGACGGCGAAGGAGAAATGTACAGGACATCCGACTGTTCAGGCGTGCTATATCTGAGATCTCGTGAGCTATGCAACAACGCTCAGCTCGGCAAGGTACTATTGACAAGTCGACGCACCATTAGAAAACACTTCCAATCATGCTATACTCTTCCAACAACTCCACGACCACCCCATTTTCTGCCCAAAATTCCCGTTCGAACAAGTTTTCAGAAAGCTTGAATGTCGGGAGTGACTCTTGCTGGCTTCGTTTCCAGCACACGACCTCCTGAAGAGTTGTGTATCCATTCTCTATTTCTGCCGGCCTGGGTCGGATCGCAAGAACGTCCAATTCCGGCCACGGCTTTTCGCCCTCATTAAACTGCAAGTCAAGATGCGTGAGAGACTGAGAGACAATCCCGCTTCCCAACGGAAAGATGGCTTTCATGAGGTCAAGATAGAGATAAACCAGGGAGGGGTGTTGCATGGTTATGAATTGGAAAATATCCGAGTTCTCGCGAACTGGGTAGGGGTTGTCCTCCAAATGGAGGTGGGTCAGAGCTCGCATCCATTGAGGCGGTGGGAAGGAGGGAGTGCAGCGGGTCATTTTGAGGGAGGTAATATTTGGCAACTTGAGCGGGGACAAATCCAACAGGTCGATATCGCGGTCGCTGCTGTTTTCGATCTCGAGGTGCTGCAAGGCGGGCATGGCGACATTTGGGAGCGAAGACAGAATAGTCTCCAGAGCTTGGCGGGCCTCGACAATAATGGTCAATCGCGCAATGCGACCGACATGCGGGCTGAGATATTGGAGGCCCTTTGGCGCGGCCGGAAGGTCGCTGTCCATAGCGCGCAGAGTCGCGTCCATCTCACAGACACCCGACCGTTCGAGGTAGAGCCGAAAGATCTCTGCGGATGTGTCGCAGCAGAGGTCCACAACGATTCGGGTCCAGAGAGCAGCCGCGCCTGTAACTGCGCGTCGAAAACGACTGCACACATGCGACAAGACCCATTCCGATGGAGGCTCTGGAGTGAGCGATTTCTGGGGTTGGACAGCCGCGATCTCGATGAGAAGTTCGTCTGGGAGAAGGAGGATAGGCGGTGGAGAGGTGGGTGACATTGTCATGGACCCACGCACGCGCGTGGTAGTAGGAAAAGGCAAGTGACAGGCAAGATATTGATCGAGATCGCCGACCAGTAAGTACCAGCTCTTCAAGTTTCAACAGCTCATAGCCTTCATGTACAAGCGCCAGCACACAACCAAGTCAGTGTTGTGTACTGAGTTTTTAGGTTCAAATTTGCGTTGAATTTGCGACGTGGCTTTATGAAGTATTTTTAACAGCCTCCTTCCGTGTTCGTCTGCCAGTGCAAGAGGCTGAATTACTTAGTCAAAGGCGGCCATCCTGAGGGACCCATAAATGGCGGTTCTCGATGCCTGAACTGTCAGGACAACACCTTTGCAATGCTCAGTCATTCCTCACGCATCAGATTTTTGACATCTAGCTTGTGACCTTGTACAAGGTCATTCAAGCCCGCAAGCGCCCGCCAAATCTGCGCAAGCCCGCAAGCTCACAAGCCAGGTCCTGAAACTCGCAAGGTCCCTCGTTCAACTCCCATCGGACCACACAGATTTATTTCCTTCGACCCTGGATCTGACTGGTACATGCTTCCATTGCCTCTCAGTGTATCTCCTCCTTCGCTAATACCTTTTTTCACCCCACTTTCAACCATTTCCGGGATTTTAACCCTCGCTTTGACCTTGCGAGCTTGTGCCACAAGCTGCCAAGCCCAAAAAGGTCGCAAGATCTTTGTCAAAAGACTGATGCGGGCAATCTTTCGAAAATCCGCGAAACCAAACGGTGAAAACAATGCCCGCGGGCGGGTTGTATAATATTTCTCGTTGCGCTACAAAATTTCAACATATAATTCAAGAGACAAGACGTGAGCTTCGCACTCGGATGCGGCCACAAGTTGAGATGAAAGAGCAGGGAGCGATGTGCGACGGAAGGAAGACGGAGAAGGAGAAATGGGAGGGGGTCAGATATGCAGGACTTTCCAGACACAACTGCATATCGTGATCGCACTGTCACAGTCGGATCCTGACAAAGCTGTGAAGCAACACTGAGATTGACAATGCAGAGAACTATTAATTAAAAAGTCCACGCACCGTCAGAAAACACTGCCAACCATACTATCCTCTTCTAAAAGCTCTATGGCGACTCCATTTTCTGCCCCAAATTCCCGTTCAAATAGATTGAGGGAAAGTTTGAACATCGGGAGCGACTCCTGCTGGCTTTGTTTCCAGCGCACGACCTCCTGAAGAGCCACGTACAGCTTTTCAACATCTGCGTGCGCGGGCTGAAGGGCAAGAACCTCCAATTGCGGCCACGGTTGCGAACCAGGACCCAACAGGTCGGACACAATTCTCGGACCAAAATACTGATGGACGAATGTCAAGGAGGACATGAGGGGGAAGACTCTCAGAGGAGGGGCTGCTATTGGCTTGTATTTGTTGCGAAAACCGGGGTCCGCCTCGCAACCGCAGTCCGGTTGTTCCAAATTGGTGCACGTTAGTGAAGTCAAGGCAGGAAACGCCGACGGAGCTGGGTTGGCGGAGTCGAAAAGTAAAGAGAGCTGGTCTCCGTGAGTGCCATGGAGACCGAGATGAGTGAGATGGGGTGCGTCGAAGAACGCGATTTCATTTGACAGAACATTTGATTCCGACTCGTTGTCGTCGATAGTGAAAGCCACGGGTATTTGATCGATGGGATCAAAAAGTCTTGATCACTGTTTCTGACAGCGACAAACACACATTGTGCCGGCGGAGTACTCTAGAAGCAAGGCAGGAGGTATTAGATACAACTTGAGCCAGTTCAAGCAACAATCGGCCCAGTTGCTGTTGACCAATGATCACGGGTTTAATTTTGTTTCAAATCTCACCCGTGCACGGGTAAAACACGAAGTCACCTCGCGAAAACACGATTTGTGGAGGATGTACATCCGGTACAATCAAGGTCTGTTGCTCAAGGGCACCCCATTATCAATGCTCATGTCTGAACAATAGGTCTCCCCTGCAGTATTCCCATGTGCCGTACCATGAGTGGAATGTTGAAATACCCGTGAAAGACTCGTCGAACTCGAGGTCAAGATGCGTGAGAGACTGAGAGACGATCCCGCGTCCCGACCCAAAGGATACCCTGCTAAGATCCAGATGAAGGTAAACCAGTGAGGGGAGTTGGGTGGTTACGAATCGGAAAATATCCGAGTTCTCGGGAATTGGGTAGGGGGTTATCACTCAAATGGAGGTGCGTAAGGGTGACCATCCAATGAGGTGGCGGGAATGAAGGAGTGCAGCGCGTCATTTTGAGGAAAGCGATATTTGGTAACTGCAGTGGGGACAAACCCAACAGGTCGATGTCGCGAGGGCTCCTATTATCGATCTCGAGATGCGCCAACGATGGCACCACGAAATTTCGGAACGATGCAAGAATAGTATTCAGAGCTTGGTGGGTCTCTACAACGATGGTCAATCGCGCGATGCGACCGACATGGAGGCCAAGATATTGGAGACCCGTCGGCGTCTGGAGGTCGCCCATGGTGCGCAGAGTCACCTCTATCTGACACATAGCCGACCGCTTGAGGTAGAGCCGAAAGAGCTCTGCGGATGTGTGGGAGCAGAGGTCGACAACCAATCTGGTCCAGAGAGTAGATGCGCCTGTAACTGCGTGTCGAAAACGACGGCAGACATGCGACAAAACCCATCACTGAGGACCACAGAATGAGTGAAATTCGCGGGGATTTTTCACCTTGAAAGGACGAGAAATTCGCCCGGTAATGCAGTGAAATTCACTCAAAACAAGGGAATTTCACCGGGAAAATCAATGGTGAATGTTCACGTACAAAACTGAGTTTTTCACTATACCTGTTCACCCCAACTCTTGGTGAATTTCTCTCACTTTCGACTTGAGTATCACCAGGATTGCGGGACAATACCACACGCTAACAACTCATATTTCATTGAGAGAATATGGTGAAAATCACTTGAATTCATGTGAATACTACAAAAAAGCTACTGGTACGTGGCTGCGCGTCGCGCAGTGATAGTTCAAGCATCCCCAGCCCAGAATGAGCAGGCGGAGGCTCTGGGGTCAATTGAGGAAACCGGTCTTGGGCCTTGGCAATCGAGAGTCAGTCAATGTGTAGATGAAGGTTCGGAAGCACGTACGGGAGGAGAATGACGAGCGGGGGGCAAGGGCGACAAATCAGGCCAGTGCGCTGACCAACGGTGAGATTCACAGGAGAGATAGATGGCTAAACACACCAGGAGTTAGTGCGCCGCGCCGTCTGAAAGCAGCTTCTTCGACATCGCCATTCACACTCGTCGACGGGTGGCGGGTGTCCTCGATCTGGGCTTGACTGTGAGAACGGACGGGAAACTTGATAGCGAGAATGGACGCACGGCATGGCACGAGAGTGTTGCGCATTCGAAGAATGAGGACAACGGCAACGAAATAGAATCAGACGGTACACGCACACATCGTTCGACTTTTGGTGATCGTTCGTCGCCCAAAGGATTGCGCGTATGTAAGTCGGGAGCGGATTTGGAGCTCTCCGCTGTGTTAGGCTCGCCCTAGTGCGAGGGAGCAGCTGCAGATACCTCGTGTCAATGTGAGGCATGGAAGGGAAAAGAAGCAAGATAGAGGGCGTGAGATCTCCGCACCTTATATAAGCAGCGTTATGTAATTTTCCCACGGCAAAATCTGAGGTTCGGAAAAAAATAAAAGTTCAGAAATGGGTTTGGGACAGCCAGAACGATTGAAAAGTACTAAGTGGACCTAATCTGACTATGTATGGACTGCTATAAAGTTTGACTGTCCAGGGTGGACAAAAATGGTGTCCTGTTCTGGATGGTGGCATTTTTGTGCAGCCAGAGCAGAGATCTTCATAGATTTCCATGAATCTACATGTTTTGCCAGCCATCACAGAAAAAATGACGTAGTGATCAAAGATCTTCAAAGATCTTCAAAGATGATCCCTCTTTTTTATTTCTGATGTCTTTTTTTTTGGATGTCATTCAAACAAAAAAAGGTCAGTGAAGGGGAAAAAAGACTAGCAGGTGTGGATCTACATCCTGATGTCTCTTTTTTTTTCCCCAATTGCCGAGCCGGCAACCAGATGCCTTTGATTTTCTGATGGATGTCCCCGGCAGGTTGATGTAAACATCAAGAAAGAAGGGCAGCTTCTAGAAGCCGTGATGCCGGGCATCGGGCATCACATCGGCCTGATGCAGAGTCCGGCCAACATTGGGATATTACAAAATAAAGAGGCCCTCAGCAAAAAAAAAGACACACAATGATGATCTTTGAAGATCTGTGTGTTTCCACGGAACCACTCGATCTACACAGATCTATGTGTTTCTCTGATGTCTCACTGAAAAAATGTACAGCTGCACAAAAAAAGGACCCCAAATTTGGGGATTTATGTAGAAAGATGTAGATCTTCAAAGATATACATCAATCTACAACATGAGACCAAAAAAACAGGCCCGGAAAAAACTAAATGATTTTTGTCCACCGCGGTCAATCATAATAAAGGCCTTAATCTCTGCAATCATTGAGGGCGGCAAGATACGATGCCCCTTGTACTTCCGATTGACATAGGTGAGATCTCCGACTGTCAAGCCATGTGCATATGCCGAAATGAAACGGGCTGAACGATTGGCACAACTGCTGGGGTTAATGGAACTCTTTCAAACTAAACTCACAAAGCACTCACCAAATAATTGAGAGCCGTTCAACATCATCCAGACAGTTCTTGACATTGTTCTCCATCTCCTCCATGTTTGTAGTTCTGGAGGTTGTCCGGTAGCGGTACTTGGCAGCCCCCCAGTACATTTCAATGAAGTTGAGTTCACAGTGGTATTTTGGATAGAAGTCACAGATGTGGCCACGGCTCTCAACAAGTTCCTGAAGAGCCGGCTTCTGGTTGATAAAATCAGGTTGGAAAAAAAGAATTCTTCTGCAGCAGCAATCAGTCTTTCCAGCTTCGCATTTGAATCCCGGGCACTGTGCCAGCAGGCCATCTCCACAACCCTTGAAGCCCATCAAAGCCTCATGTAAGCTGCTTGCTGACAGCGGTTCGAGTGATCCGGTGGTCACGTGGTGGCTGTGCAGCGGCAAAATTCGCGACATGAATTTCATCGAAAATGCTCCAGTGGCCTTGAAAATGGGGTAGAAACACAAAAAAGTCGAAAATATTGTGGCCCTATCAACTCCCCCAATTTTTCATCTTTCAGGGATCTGGTCAATAGGAAGTGAAGATACAGGTCTATACTATATATTGTATTGAGAAAATGACCCTGAAGTGCCGGCAGGACCCTCCCATTTCAGCTGCGGGTTGGCGGTGATGGCTGCTTATGTAAGGGTGCGGGGATCTCACGCCCTCTATCTTAGTTCCCGAATGTCCTCTGCGTCCCCGTGGCGATTGACGGTCAGCCAGTCCCTGTTTGGGCATCGCTTGAGGCACTTCCAAGTTCCGTTAAGCCGGCCCGGCCTCTGCCGCAAAAGAGCTTGCGTGGCAGACCTGGGCAGGACATGCTGGGCTCAAGCAGACACCTAGGTTGGGAGAGAGTGGTCTGGCTGCGTGTGCAGGTGAGAATGGAGAGAGGGCATGGTCGCGGAGATGGGAGTAAGAGCAAAGAGTGGAGTAGCGTGACGTATGTGACATTCGATCAAATGACTTCATTTTAAGTACTTACTCCACGAACTCTCACCAACTCCACACTCGCCCCGTCCCTCTTCTTGCTAACCTCCTCATCTAGCTTGCTCTCTGACACCGTGGTCAGAACAGTGGTGATCGTAGAGGGCAGATTTGATTAATACACGCAATTGACGTACTTTGAATATTGGGTGAATTTCGCTCCAGAGGTACGGTGAAATCTCATTTCACCCGACAATGGGGTGACCTGACATTTTCGCCCCACACCGTGAAAAAATTACTTCGCCGCAAAATGGGGTGAAATGCGAAATTCGCTGTGAGCTAGTGCGAAATTCGCGCCTTCCGTTTTTCACAGTGAGTCAGGCCAGGGAAGCTCGGGTGGAGTTGAAAAGAAAGGCGAGCTGGTCTCCATGAGTGCAAATTGCAATAGTGGCTGAGATGGGGTGTGTCAAAGGAAGCGAGTTCATTCGGCAAGCAATCTCTTACGGTCTCGTCGAATATCAGGTCAAGACGGGTCAGAGACTGCGAGTCTGCGAGACTATGCCGTTGCCCGATCCACAGGTGACTCTGGACACATCGGGATAGAGATGAACCAGGAGTTGCGCGGTTATTAATTGGAAATTTTCCGAGTCCTCGCGTATGGGTCGAAGTTTTGCTCAACTGGAGGTGGGTCAGAGCAACTATCGATTGAGGTGGCGGCAAAGAAAGGAGTGCAGCGGGTCATTTATAGGGAGGTATTATTTGGCAAATTGTGCGGGGACAAATCCAACTGGTCGATACTGTAGCCGCTTTCGATCTCGAGGCGCTCCAAGGAAGGCATAACGATATTTCGGAATGGGTGGAGAATAGTGTCCAAAGCTTGGTGTGAATCGACAACGATGGTCAATCGCGAAATGCGAGCGATATGGGGGCTGGGATATTGGAGGCCCTTCAGCGTCTGGAGGCCGTCCATGGCGCGCAGAGTCACCTCGCAACCGACCGTTCGAGATAGAGTCGTGAGAGCTCTGCGGAGGCGTCGCAACATAGGTCGACCACCACTCGGGTCCATAGAGTACATGCGCCTGTCACTACGCGTCGAAAACGGCGGCAGACATGCGACAAAACCCATTCCGACGGAGGCTCTGGAGTGAGCAATCTCTGGGGTTTCGCGGCCGCGATCTCGATGACAAGGTCGTCTGGGAGAAGGAGTACAGGCGGTGGAGAGGTGGGTGACATGCGCAAGCAACTTGAAGAACAGTGGAAGAGGTAGCGAGAGAGATACGACTCGGATTTGATGGATCCTGTCACTGTAACTTACGTTAAGTTATTATTCCAGCTCTTGCTTTCTCCTCCCATGGCCTCCGCTACAGAGACGCCTCCATTCAGCACCTCCGAATCGAAGACATCGGCGGGGAGGTTCCGACACCCATTGATTTACCCTCGCAAATTGGGACCCAATTTAGGTCCCTCGAGTTGAAGAGATGCGCCCTTCGCGCCCTGCCTCCGTGGACGGCTGCCCCGGCGCATCTCAAACTCAAGTCCGGTAGTTTCCTGGACAGCAACGACAAGGCGGAATGTTCCTCAGCGTGACAACGCGCCTACCCTCGCTGACTCACTTGTACATCCACTTGAAGGATTACATCTCACCTAGTGTACCTCCGGATTGCTGACTAATGGACCTCGATGGTCCCATTATGTGTTGCTTTGATGGGGCCTTGGAGGTCCCCGGCGGAGGTATGTAACGGCGGCTATGGCGCAGGTAGCTATTTCGGGCTTCATCCGACACCCACTGAGCCTCCGCCAGGCGCCGCAGGTATCGCTGCCGGGGGCAGGAGCATCACCTAGGCCTGCCCTAGGGGTCAATGTGCATTGTACGCATATGCAACGCACACAGCGACTCGGCTGTAGCTTGGGTGTAGCGGGAAGAGAGCGATAGGCAGCTGGGAGGCGTGGTTTAGCAGGACCTCCGCCTGCGAGTGGGGTGACATGCAGGCCGAAATTGGCGATCACTGTGTACTCCCGGGGTGGACTTGTTAAATGTAAGTCGGGTGTTGTATTGGAGATGGCAGGAGGGCGGGGGAACACAGTGTTTTTATCTGTGGCCCGACCTCCGCCCGCGAGTGAGAGGTAGCATTCAAACCGGTGTTGAAACTGCAAGTATGCCCCGTATACACGTACTTGTGAGAGGTGGGTCTGGTGCTGCAGTAGTGCCAGGGCAGCAGGAGGGCAGTTTTAACCTACAGTGGAACCTCCGCCCACGAGCGGAGGTAGCTTGAAGCTCAATAGTGGGTTGGTGTACAGGCGTTGGGTCGGAGTCTGAATGGGCAAAGGCAAAGGCGAAACCAGGGCGGTCGCACTGCTAGCAAGGAATTGCGTCCACGGTACACAATGTCATTGACTGGTAAGTAGTTTCGGTTACATCATTCAGCTACTTCTGGATTAGCTCCTGCATAGAATGGATGTCAGCGAATCTTTGAAATGCACCAGATCGCAAATGCTCACCATGATTCACATACCTCCGCCACCTCCGCGCACAGCCTGCCTTCGAAGTGTGAACATTCGTGGCACTGGCAAATCTGAGAGTCTGAGACAAGGCAACTTGGTGACAGGGTGTACTGGTCTGCAGGAACATCGTGCAGAAATAATCAAAGGATAGGCTCCGGAGTTCAATCCGGCGCGGCGGAGGGCCGGAGGCGGAGTGGCAGAGGACCAGAGGTGTTGGGAATCATGATCATTGGCGGAGGTTAGGGGAAGTTGAGAGACAGTCTACTGCAAGGCAAGATCGAGGATGAATGGGATATGAAATTCATGGCCATGTGGATTGGATTCCAGGTGACCTCGGGCGGTGGTGGTGGTGGTGAAGAGAAGGCAGCGCTGTCAATCACACAGCATCGGAACCCTTCTCGCAGATCTTTGATCAGCCAATCAGCAGGTGAATAAAACAAGGATCATCTTGATTTCTCTCGATAAGATGCTTCTCGAAGGCATTTGACCTCGGAACAAGCTACGATAACACCAGGTAGGCCGCCCGGGGTTGCCTGGTTAATTACAAGGGCTGTTTCTTGTTATATTGGTGAAATGTGGTCTTTGAACCGGGAAGCCCACTAGTTCGCAGTTGCATTTTGTGTTCAAGCACTCTACCTGTATTATACAATCCCAGAAATATTTTTTGCTCCTCCAATTTCGCTCATGTACAATCCATTCATCTCTTTGAATGCAGAAATTCCATCCTAGCTTGTTCTGTGCTCCGGGAGAGCTTGAACAAAACATACCTCCGCCAATTATACAAATCTCCAAAATGTGCGAAAATGCGGATTCTTGGCTCCCAATTTGACACAGGATCCTCTAGGGGTCTTTGAATGCTGGAATTCAGCGTCACGAGCGAGTTCAAGCGCATTGGCAGAGCACCCGAAGGTTAGAGATTTTCTTGTTTCTTGGTAATATCTATAAGATGGATCTCCATGAGCTAGAGTATGGCCAGGAGCCGGTAATAGACGAGAAATTACTCTATTTGTGCTAAAAAGACATGGTGGTGGTGCAGGAACATATGAGGAGTTGATGATCAACCATTGGTTGAACTTTGCACCCGCCACCATCGCCACCTCCGCTCGCTTCAAGTTTGCCACTCCCACTCAGTCCACTTGTGATCCAGTCTGAGTTTGTCAACATGCCTGCAAGATATCTATGGTAGACCCTCTGGAATTCAATTCACTGAGACTCTTAGATCTAAGTATAAGGCGCTGTTACATATGTTGGAGGTGGCGGAGGTGCCGATGGCAGAGGCGAAGGTGCGTAGGCTGCTGCTCAGGGCTCTAACTCTCAACTCGGCGCTGAGCTACAGCCTGCCTCATTGACATCTCCGCGCATCTACAACCCCACACATCAAGTGGAAAGCCCATGGCCCAACGTATCAGCATTCCTTCAACCAGCACAATACTAGGGTGCTATTTCCTGCTCAAACCGTGCCCCTGCGGTCGTTCCATGGCCTATGCAGTACATAATACGCTCCTCACGAGTACAAATGCATGGTGGATATTAAGTATAACCCTGGTAACCAGGACCTCTGCAGCCTCCGCTCGCAGCTGGAACCAGGGCCCTGCGAGCGGAGGCTGCAGAGGTCCCGCCGCCGCACATCGAAATCTGTGTTCCATGGCATGCCCTCCCGCCTTGTCCAATACAGCGCCTGACCCTAATGAGTGCGCGGCGCGGCGTGGATAGCGACCCCAATCCCGATTTACGGCCTGCACGCTAACCCGCTCGCAGGTGAAGGACCTAGCGCACGCCAAAACCATCCTCTTGCCTTCTTCCCACTGCCCCCGAGCCAATGCTTTTGAAACAGAGGTGCACAACACGCTCTGTAACCCAAGGGCAGGCCTGGACAATGGTCCCGCCGGCGGCGACGGTCTCTGCGGCTGCCGGCGGAGGCTCCGATGGCTGTCGGATGTAGCCCAAAATTATGGCGGTCGTTATTGGACAAAACCCAGTTGGAAGTGCGTGACAATGCGTGGCAACGCGTGGGACGCGTGGAGGCGCGTTGGAAGTGAGTGCCCACGCGTCTGAAGTGCAGTTTGAGATCATCCGGATCACGTTGGCCACGCATCAGGCAATTATAAATGCTTTGTCTTTCCAAAACTGATTGCATCAACCAAACGTGTTTCCATGCGTTGCCCATCATCCATCACCATATATGGTTTCCAGCATTTCTATCGCCCAATTTGGAGCCAAATCAAAATCAAAATGCCCAAAGAAGACGGCGTCTGCTTTCCTGAGATCTGGAAGAAAATGATATCCAGTTCTGGGAGGCGTAAGCGGCCGCTCGGGTGGACCTGGGTGGGAGTGAAGTCTGAGAAGCGAGAATGGGGGAGTGTATGTAGTATGTGAAGCACCTTCGGCATCATATTCCATGGGATCTGTAATAACTCTGGGTGGGTGGCTGGCAAAATGAGGGTCTTCGCAGCGGGTTACAAGCGGAACAACGGCGAGGTCTGCGGTGAGCGGCGCGGTTCTCACGTGGGCAGGACGTTCAGAGTGTCTACTCTGAATCATGAAGGTTTTGTGGAGCCACCAAGGAGATCTGAGACAGCCACCAAGGGAATCTTTTTGTAATTTATTTACCAAGTGCAAATTGGTCCGAAAGCGGTTTGAAAATCATGTTGTTTGGAAGAAGTTGAAACGAGTGGAACATGAGTGCAGAGTGCAGTTGAGTGCGTTTGGAAAAGTGAGTGGACAACGAGTGGGAGTGCATTTCAAACGAGTTGGGCGAGCAAGCAAAGCACCGTAGGCAAAGAGCGGTGAGTCAAGAAAATGCGTTCAGAGTGAGTTGAAATGCACTTGCAGCGCACTGCCACGCATCGAAACGCGGTTGCATGCGTGTCCATGCGTGGCCACTCACTCCAACTGGGGTTTTGTCCAGTAAAGCCCGGCATACAAAATAGCCCCCCTGAGCCATTGCTGCCATTACATACCTCCGCCATGGACCTCTAAGGCCCCATCAAACCAACATCTAATGGGACCATCGAGGACCATTAGTCAGCAATCCGGAGGTGCACTAGGTGTTACATCTACACGTTCGGCGGTGGGATCACTTTCAAGTCTCTCACTCGTCTCCATCTTGAATTCGAGGCTGCTATGGTACCCCGGCACTTTTAATCGCTCTCGCTCGCTTCGACACGCCCCGCCTCACTCATTTTGATATCACCGGCGCTCACGGCGACCAGATTGCCATGCTATTCAACGCGACACAGCGCCAATCGGTCCGCGAACTTGACATTCCCAGTGTTGACCTCACTTGCGTTCACCCACCTAACGGAGTGTAACTGCGACGGCTTCGAAAACCAATACGCTCGTTACCAACCCATATCGTCACCTCCCCCACAGCTCTTCCCCGCCGTCTCCTCTCTAGCTCTCATAAACGAATGCTTCACAACAAAAATCCTCTTCGACCTCCTAGGTCCTCATTCGGTTCCTTGGCCGTCTTTGAGGACCGTAACCGTGCACCCACAAGAGGAACACGTGGAAAACGTGTCCACGGCCCTGCAAAATATTGTGCTTTGGAAACGTACCCGTCAAGAGACGCTCCCGACTTTCAGGCTATCCGCGAGCTTGTTTCGGCGGGAATTTTGGGGGTGCTTGTGGAGCTTTTGAGAGTGCATGGGATTATTAATACGATGGTTGATTCTAGGAAACCGCTGCGGACCAATATCACCCTTATATTCAAGCCGTTTTGGCGGGCGTTAACTTGTGGCGCGTATACGTCCAACTGCTTCTCCGACTAAGGCGAGGAGGAAGGTTGAAAAAAAAAAATTATAGATGACAACTTGGTTTCTCGGAGGTGAACGTCGTCTGCTGTCTTCTCAAGTGAGGCTGTTCAAGAATACATCAGCATGGTTGTGGAGATTGGTTTTTGTGATTTTAAAACACGAGACCCTTTGTGAAGTTGTAGTTGCAATCGACTTCGGATAAGCCGCAGATGACACCTTTTCTTCTTGCCGCCTCAACGCCTCAACATTGACTGGGCAATATTTCAATTTGAATGCAGACCATCTGAGTTACCCTGCCCGTTGGACCTGTTCGCTTTCCAAAAGAAATATATCAATCGACAACATTGGGCGATACTATATAGTAACGAGGTACGGGTTGAATTCGAAGCTATATAGCGTCTAATTCTCAGAGACTAGGGCGATACAGGCACACCCTAAAACTAATTCATTTTTGTCCGCCACGGTCAATTAATGGAGACGTACGACAGCGGCGCAGATGTTTTTAAAAGTCTGGATGGCGTTGGCGAGGTCGGCGCCCTGGCAGGTGCTTTCGATGCACTGGAACGTGGACTGGACGAACACGCTGTTCTTGCACAGGCAAGTGTCGTCGCTCGCGGAGCAGCCACCCGTGTTGGGGTGGGCGATACACTCGCCGGCACAGGCTGGAGCAAATGATCAGTACTTGCTGATGACAGACAGATGAAATGGGACGAACCGGGAAACTAGCGGCGGAAGACAGAGGGTATAGCGGGGGTGACGCTCGCCGAGGCAGTGGCTGCAAAAAGGGCGAAAGACGCGAGGGCAGTGGGGAAGCGCATTGTGGTGTTGGGGAGTGAAGGCCAAGACAAACCTGAAGGAGAGGAGGGGTAAGCGACGACGAGAAGAGTTGCTTGGGAATTCCAGGACAGTCGGGCCTAGTTTTATACATTACCCTGGCTACGCAGAAGCCACACGAGCCATTCCGAGTCAGTGGCTTTTTGACGTGCGAGCATATAGCTATTTTGGCGGATGGAAGCCACCCAATGGCTCCACTCGCCCTTGACCGTGAGTGGAGCCATATGAAGCGCACGGCCACAGAGCCATCAGGTGGCTCGAATGGCTCCCGCGCAGCCTCTCTATTGTCGAGAACAATGCCGCCATTCGGTAAGTGTAGGAAATATAAGTGTGGATGCGGCGTGCCGGATGGGTGGCGAGTGGGTACGAATTATTGTTATCCCGAAAAGGCTGCCTGGGTGGGATTCGGGTGGGACTCGTTCGGTATCGTGTAATTTGCCTGAGATTGTTGAATACAAGCCCGTGTCTCGACGTTCGAAGCTGTTGAACCGGCGGAGCTGCGATCATTTTGCTCAAGAAGAACCACGACTCAACAGCATTTGAACAGCAGTTCGGGCCATGTGCCGCCGGCTTGAGGGGACGTAGGCCGGCCGGGAGCTGCATCGGTGCGTTCATACATAAAAAATATGAGAAACTCTACAGCGTTTCTTGGCAGATCGCAGTTCCGCCGGTTCAACAGCTTTGAAGGCCGAGACACCCGCTTGTATTCAACAATCTTCAGGAAAGTTGACCCAGATCGCCGAACGTGAGTGAAATGAGGGCGGGGAACCTCGGGTGGAGTTGAAAAGAAAAGCAAGCTGGTCTCCATTGACATGAGTGCAATATATAGTGACTGAGATGGGATGTGTCAAAGGAAGCGAGTTCATTCGGCAAGCAATCTGTTTCGGTCTCGTCGAATACCAGGTTAAGAGGGGTCAGAAGAGAGAAGACATTGAATCTAACATAGATGCGGCCCCAGTGGAAACCAAGGAGGCCGAGATGAGCAGAAGGAAGTAGACATGGACAGCGGGAAAACAAAGCAAAGAAGGTCAATAAGAAACGGGTGTAAATGGGTCCTCATAGTTCATATACTAGGTCATGTAGACAAGATATCCTCGGCAGCTGTAAAACAGTGCTCAGATCGGCAAAAAAATTATAGGCAAGTCGACGCACCGTCAGAAAACACTTCCAAGCATACTACATATGCTCTTCTAGCAGCTCCACGTCTACTCCGTTCTCTGCCCAAAATTCCCGCTCAATAGGTCCGGAGAGAGCTTGAATCGCGGGAGCGACTCTAGCTGGCTTCGTTTCCAGCGCACGACGTCCTGCAGAACCGTATACAGGTCTTCAACGTCTGACGGCCGGGGTCGAAGCGCAAGAGCCTCGAAAAGTGGCCACGGTGGCGAACCGGGACCCAATAGGTCAGACACGATTCGCGGAGCAAAACACTCGCGGATGAGCGTCAAGGAGGACATGATGGGAAAGAGTGTTCGATGATGATTAGTTATTGGCTTATAATCGTCGGGACAACCTTCCTCGCAACGGCAGGAAAGTTGACCCAGATCATTGAACGTGAGTGAAGTCAGGGCAGGGAACCTCGACTGCATGGTGGAGTTGAAAAGAAAAGCGAGCTGGTCCCCGTGAGTGCAATGTAGACCGAGATGAGTGAGGTGAGGTGTGTCGAAGGAAGCAAGTTCTTTTGCCAAAGCATCTGTCATTGCCAAGGTCTCGTCGAATTCCACCTCAAGGTGTGTGAGAGATTGCGAGACAATGCCGTTGCCCGATCGAAAGGTGTCGATGACTCCGCCCACATCAAGATATAGATGAACCACTGAGGAGAGTCGTGTGGTGATGAATCGGAAAATATCTTCTGTGTCCTCGCCGAATGAGTTTTTACTCAAATGGAGGTGGGTCAGAGCGACCATCCATGGAGGTGGCGGGAAAGAAGGAGTGCAGCGGGTCATTTTGAAGAAGCTGATTTTTGGTAAATTGAGCGGGGATAAATCCAACAGGTCGCTATCGTAGTCGCTCGTGTTTTCAATCTCGAGGTGGTCCAAGGACGGCATAACGATGTCTCGGAATGAATCGAGAATAGTATCCAAAGCTTGGTGTGAATCGACAACGATGGTCAATCGCGAAATGCGAGCGATATGGGGGCCGAGATATTGGAGGCCCTTGGGCGCCTCAAGGTCGTCGTCCATGGCGCGCAGAGTGACCTCTATGTCACACGGCGCCGACCGTTCGAGGTAGAGCCGAAGGAGCTCTGCGGATGAGTGGGAGCAGAGATCGACCACCACTTGGGTCCAGAGAGTACACGCGCCTGTAACTACGCGTCGAAAACGACTGCAGACATGCGACAAAACCCATTCCGATGGAGGCTCTGGAGTGAGTAATTTCTGGGGTTTCGCAGCCGCGATCTCGATGAGAAGTTCGTCTGGGAGAAGGAGGATAGGCGGTGGAGAGGTGGGTGCCATGGTCATGGCCACGCGAGCAACTTGAAGAACGCGTCGAAGAGGTCGTAGTGAAAGATGGCTGATCAACGATGCGGCCCGGACATGCCGAGTCGGAGTCCCGACGGCGTCACCAACATGTCCCGGTCCTTGACATGTTCATGCACAGACCCTGCGACGCGCGCGGCGCTCTTCCTATGACCCTATCCCTTTGCCTCGATCATCCGAAACCTCGAAACCTCCTTTCTCTCTCTCTCAAGTCGGAGTCTTGACAAGTGAATGTTCCCTCCCGAGCTGCTCGAGCTCATCGTGGGTTACGGCTGGAGCTGCCTCTCTACCAGCAGCCACCGACATGCGTACTCGATGACTAGTTGGATGCTCGTCAGTCGCGAATGGCTCCGCATCGTCGTCCCCATCTTCCTCCACGATGTCTGGGCCACCTCCTCATCCCTCATATCCCATCTACTCGCTACTTGTGACACTCCCTCGCTCACATACAAACTCGCGGGCATCACCGACTTCGCTCAATACCTGGCTCAAAACTGCCGTTCCCTGACCGTCTCAATCTACCAAAGACGCACAGGAGAGTACGAGCTTCAATGCACCGAACTGGCTGACTACGCAGCATCGGACCACACCCGCAAACTCATGACTCCCTTTTGGTGGAAACATAGATTACCATACTATGGCCTCTCTCCCGCAGAGATCGCCACCTTCATACACGACTGGATCCCCAACATCAAGTCCCTCCACTTTGTCCTCGTCGACTGCCTCCCCACATATTGGTACTGGAACATGTATTGCAATTTTCTAGATTTCTGTCCATCCATGACTGTGGAAAAGTACCCGGACGGTCTCACCGATATGCACTTCACATTCGCCTACACCTCCCCTCCGCCACCGCTGCTCGTCGGCGCCCCGCGTTCCCGCCGCGCGTTTCGTCCGATGTCCCACGTCTCCATGCTTTCAGTGGCGTCAAGAGACTGGTCGTACGCGACGCAAATGCCGATTTCGTCGCATTCTTCGCCACCAAGTGCCCCGAACTGGAGTGCATCGAGTCGACGGCAGAATTCGGGGCGAAGGATCTCCCGCCTGAGGTTGCCGCCAAAGTGGGAGACAGGGTCGTTTTTCGGCGGCTGGTGCCTACTACGGAGTGGGGTATCACTGGCAGCGACATTCGTTCGAAAGAGCATCCTCCTGCCTCGAATTCGACGCCGATGGACTCTCCCTGCGTCCCAAAGGTGGAATCACCTCCTGTCCCGAAAGACGACCCTCCTCTCCCTCAGGCGTCCCCTCCTCCTGTCCCCAAGGCAGACCTTCCTGCCGCCCCGAAAGAGGATCCTCCCGAGGACCCTCCTCTCATCCCACGAGAGGAAGCTCATCCCACGAGAGGAAGCTCATCCCACCCCCAAGGAGGACACTCAGTCTCCCCCCGCCCCAAAGAAGCGGAAAAAGTCACTCTTGTTGCGCATTTTCCGGCGTGTGTTCCACAAACGGACCTGAGGGACTTTCCCTCCCTTATTTACATACTTTCATCCTTAGTTGTACATTTCACTTCTTCCCCGATTACTGGGCAATATGATACCTTGTGCCGATTGACATGAGCGCGATGAATTGGAATAAGAAAAGTCTAAGTGATTCTGAGAAAAACATGGCAGAGGTGAATCAGAGACGATATCCTATGCAATACTGGCAGGCGGGACGTGGTGTAACTGACGTTCTCCGCCTGCAAAGCCAACCTACATAGCACTTGGCGCGATAGAATGTCCTGCCTAGGTAACCCCTCGCACGCCTCCTCTGTCCGCTCCAGGTACGTTCAGACCGGGCTGCGTTCGCGCGGTCGGGGGTGCCAGGAGAAATGTGTCAAAAGACGCACACCGCTGCCCGTCAAATCCTCCGCCGCACTCTCGTCAAGCACACCGAGAATCCACGGCATTGCATCCCTTCAACGTCCAGCTGCCAACGCCCTGCGCGAGATCGGAAACAAATTCCAGCCGACTGTTCCACCGTGACAATTCGTCGCTTGGTCATCGTTCTCCTCCTCATGCCCCTCGACCTCCGCCGACCTGACCCTCCCCCCGCACCGCTCCTTCTCGAGCTCAGGCATGCCCTCCCCATCGTTCCCGGTCCTCCGGATACGGACACGGAGACACCCGCTTTACAGCTCTTCGCGCCAGTTTCGCGCACATTCCGTCCGCGGGTATCGTGTGAATAGAGCGTCAGACGATGGCCCAGTGCTAGCGAGGCTCCAGGTGGCGTCACGAGCGAGGTAGAGGAGAATGAGAAGCTTGGGATATGCACGGCGTTTAGTAGAATGCTTTGTCCAGATGGTATTATCGGCGAGTCCGTGAGTGGGCTGACGGGGATGTAGGGTCGTGCTCCTCTGCGTGCGTGGTCGCAAGCAGCGGAAGCAGAATCCAAGGTGGAGAGCTGCGGGATGGCAGATGGGGTTAGAGGATGATTATGGCTGGGAGCCGAGGTGAGAACGGCGGGATGGAGCCAGTTGTGTCCGCAGACGCGTCAGGCCACGGATAGCACGTTGCGTTTTTGAGGCTCGAAGAACGTTGGACTCAGTTTTCTACAAGCCAACTCAGCCAATAGTTTCGTCCGAGGAGAGACACGATACGTACGGGAAGCTCAAGACGTCTCCTGACGAGACGCGAGACTTGTGTAGTGGGTTCTTCGCAATCTGGCTGCAAGGACTCGTCAGGAAGGGTTCTGGCGAATAGAGTAGTCACGTACTTGTCCCCACCCATTAACGCATCACACCCCTCCTCATCTAAACGATAGGTTGTATGCTGATGCAGATGCGGCAGCGTCTTGATAAAGAAGTCGCAAGGTGGAAGCCGTTTCGTGAAAACTAGCGCGCATCGGGACTAGAGCAGGGCCTCGGATGCCCCAGACCGAATGAGCTGTGGAATGGCCAATTCAAAATGTGTGAGCCGGGGAAACGACGCAGAGCAGCTCCAGAAGAGCAGCGGGGAGGTCCGGATTCCTGCCCAAGGATTAAAACAAGGTCTGAGAGGGAAGTCAGCAAACACACCTGCTGCGCTCCTTTGTGCGCCCTCACGGCCCCTCAGCGCTCATCTTACGCCCTCCTACTCGATCGGCATGCATGCAGTGGTGGCGGCCTAACGGAACAAAGTACGCATCACACAGCCACCGACCATCGTCTTCTTCCACTGTCCAGTCCCACAACTAGCGTCGGTCTCGATATCCACTTCCAAGACTTGCCCACTACCCCAATGCGTTCTGAAATTCGGCTTCCAAAATCTTGCCAACAACCTGGAATTTTTTGCAAAACATGTTCAACTTGAATCTTGATCCACGCCTTGTTCACGCCTCACGGGCGGTCCACGGTCCACGGCAGCGAAAAAAAACTCTTCTCAGTTAGCTATCAAGTGGGTCTTCCTCGGTCCTTTCCAGCGAAGTCTGATATGACGAATTTGCTCTCCTCCATCGGGTCAGAGCCTCGCCGCGCCGCCGCTTTCTTGAACACAGATACGATTTTTGTATAGCCTTCGCCATAACTGAAACAGCACATTCTTCACTGGTGGTCTAGTGAACTCGATATTTCCAACTCGATTATTACCCCTCGATCACCCGAAACCTCTCCTTTCTCTCTGGGTCCTCTTCCGCGTCAATGTTTCCTCCCGAGCTGGTCGAGCTCATCGTGGGCTTCGGCTGGCTCACTCTCTCCACCGGCAGCCATCGACACGCGTACTCGGTGACCAGCTGGATGCTCGTCAGTCGCCAGTGGCTCAGCATCGTCGTCCCCATCTTCCTTCGCGACGTCTGGGCCACCTCTCAATCTCTCATGCTCCGCCTTTTCCAGAACTGCGAAAATCCGGGCCTCGCCTTCAGACTCGCAGGTATCAACGACGTCAGACAGTATCTGACCGAAAACTGCCGCTCCCTTACCGTCTCGCTTTATCAGAGACGTACGGACGAGTACGACCGCCAATGCACAGCACTGGCCGAGTACGTAGCAGGGACCAGCGATGAGATCATGCCTTTGGGTTGGCGGAGACAAAGGACACCCTACTATGGCATCCCCCTCGGCAAGCTCAGGAACGTCATCTTCGACTGGATGCCCAACCTCACATCCCTCCACTTTGTGCTCGTCGACTGCCTCCCGACATATTGGTACTGGCACATGGATAGGGATGTTCCCAGGAGTTTCTTTGGGGAATGGTACCCGGACTGCCTCACCGACCTGCACGTCACACTCGCTTACACCTCTCCTCCCCCTCCGCTGCTCGTGGGTGCCCCACGAGGCACCTTCTTCCCGCCACGCCACGCGTCCGACCTACGGAGGTTCCTGAATTTCACGGCTGTGAAGAGACCCGTTGTGCGCGACGCAAATGCGGATTTTGTCACATTCCTGACTACTTATTGTCCAAGTTTGGAGTGCATCGAGTCAACGGCGGAATTTCGGGCGGAGGATTTGCCGCCAGAGGTAGCAGACGAAGTTCGGGATCGGCTCGTTGTTCGTCGTCTTGCGCCCACGACGGAGTGGGGCATCACAGGCAGCGATATTCCCGGTGGTTGGCCACTTATTTGTGCCGCTCAGAAGGCGGATCTCCCACAGGAATCCCAAAGAGGACCCTTCTCCAGCTCCGAAGGCGGTCCCTCATCCTGCCCCGAAAGGGGAACCTACTCCTGTGCCCAAGGCGAACCCTCTTCCCGTCTCAAAGGAGGAATCTTCTGCAACTTCGAACGAGGACGCTCAGTCTCGCTCCACTCCAAAGGAGAAGAAACCATCTCTTTGGCGCATCGTACGGCGTGTGTTCCGCAAACGCACCTGAGGGGCTCGCCCTCTCTCTTTTATCCATTTACTTGTACTTATATTTACCATTGGCTTGTGAATGGCATGAATATTAATCTAGAGCCGCTGGTTAATATTTCGAACGAAACTCGTGCATATGACTGGTTGAAAATTGGCGAGTTTGGCCAACTTTCTGATTTCAACCAGTGTCACAGTCAAAATGGCCATTTCCTTGGGGCAATTGTGAACTCAAACCTAGGAATTCGGCGTTCAACATAGATGGATACATAATTCGAAATCGATGATATAGTAGGCGGGTTGGACGTCGGATCGCTTGAGGGCTTTTATTGAGCGTCGGAATCGCGATCAAATCGTGATGGATCATCGACTCCTTGCCTTCTGCCACCATCTCCACAACATCTCGATTTCATTGCTGGCTCCAGTTGTCTTTTGCATTATTTGAGTCATTTGACTCAAAATTCCGAATCTGTAATTTTAAAAGGATTGCTGCGAGGGTAGGCGCCACCGGCACTCCGCAAATATCGGTAATTTGTAAAGGCGACCTCGAAGCGTTCAAACCAGATATTCCATTCTCCTGAACTCCAACCAGTAGCAATCTACTCCATTCCTGAAGTCCCCTCAAGAAACGGCTGGACTTGTTGGCCTCTCTGGAATTTCCGCAAAGCTGAGTAGAGTAAGAGTTGGGGTGTACAAGGACTTTGTGTGGCACGGTCAGTGGTTCTCATCGTTGGTCGCTGTTCTCACTTCTGCAAAGTTCTTTGGATGCCATTCATGGGGAGAAGAGGAGTCTCGCATACATTATTCCGAAGCCTTTGTCCCCAATTGGTTCTAAGGTCGTCTTTGTTTCTCCGTCCTATATGAGGCAAGTCAGCGTCCCTGGTCTTCCCTCCCTCCCTCCATGGCTCACAGCATTGCTCAGCGTTCTACATCCCCAATTCTGCGCATCCCAGACGAGCTCGTCGTCGAAATTGTTCTCATCGCCATTGATAACTCCCCCTGGCCATGGGAGATGGAATTTGGACCCGAGTGGAGCATGTCTCGCGTCTGCCGCAGCTTGCGCCAGGCCGTCATCAATGCCTCGGCGCTGTGGACCTCGGTGTTCGTCAACTTGACGCGAGATGGCTCCATCGAAATATTCAAGCTCTACATCGAACGGTCGGCTCCGCGCAAAATACGGGTGACTCTGTCGGCCCCATCCGACATTCAACCTCAGTGCCTCAGTGCGCTGACTCCTGATTGTATCAATCGCATTTGGGCGTTATACATCGACTTTGGGTCGCGCCAGGCGCTGGATACGGTGCTGGGCGCATTCAGAAATGTTGTGGCACCGTCTTTGGTCCGCTTGGAAATCCAGAGCGCTTGTGAAGGATCGGATGATCCCGTCGTCGATTTGTCGGTGCTGGACGCCGCGAATCTCAAATCCCTGCAGCTTGAACGCTGTATTTGCCGCCGGAACATAATACCCGAAGGGATGAGAACGTCTCTCACCCACCTCAAATTGCTCAACTCGACCGCCTTGTACCACACAGATCGCCAATTGGACGAATCCCTTTTCCAAGACTTGCGATTTTTAACTCACCTCGACCTCGAGTGGGCTCCGTGGGCAGGACCAGGACCGTACTATCAAGGTCGCCTCGGCCTTCCATTTGTGAGCCACTCGGTGACGCACCTTAGCTTGGAATTTTACTACCAATACCCGAGCGCTATAGAAGACATGATTATTGATCTGAATATGCCTGCGCTCACCCACCTCGTCGTGCACGGCTCCGACGGTGACGACATATCTGGGCTTTTCAACGCAGGCTTACCCGCAGCACCATCCATAGGAATGCACACCGTACCCGTCACAAACCGTTTGACGGCCGTCCGTACACGGGTACGTACCCGTACCCGTCCGGCTCTTGATCGAACAAATGTACGGGACGGGTACGGGACGGCAACATTGCCGTCCGTCCCGTCAATCTGCGAGATTGACCGGCCGTCTACGGGTTGGCGTCCGTGTGGGTCGGATCAGATGGAATTTGGGCGCGCACTTGATGGGCCAGTCATCGGGAGACTCGTGTAACTCATGATGCCCGCCAAATGCCCGCCTATTTCAGATCCGGGGCTTCTATCGTTGCTTTATCTGCTGATTGAAGCCTGATTGATGGAATCTCTGACATCAAATTCACATCAAACCAGTGTCAATGACTGTGGAATAGCTGTTGGCTGAGCAGAATCAAAGGGAATGGCATTTACAACACATCTGTGGCGGATCCCTCTTCTATAGAATTAAAATGCTTGCGGTTTGATGAGGTTGACAAGAGACCCGTCTTTTGACGGCCGTACCCGTCATTTTTGCCGTCCCGTACCCGTCGGGCCCGGTCGGATGTCAAAAGACGGCCGTTGATTTGACGGCCCGTACCCGTCTCGTGCCGTCAATTTGACGGCCGTCACCCGTAGACGGGCGGTGTGCATCCCTAATGTAAGGGGAACTCCCGTTCCGCACCCTCTCCGGTCCTCCGGTACCTCCGACGCCTCCGATCCGTCGGACCTCGGACCTCACCTCTCCCCCTCGGTCTCCACTCCCCTTCGCCCTCGCGCCTCTTCCACCGGCCTCGGTCCATCACCCTTCCCCGGATCATCGTTGTTCCGATCACGATGGGATACTGCATGCGACATCGCTCGCGCCATATGCATCCATCAAAGATCCGCCTCCCGCCATGTGCTCCCGTCGGATAAGGATCGATCTAGATAAGTATATAGGCCGTACCTGGGCAGAGGGTTCCTTAGAGTGATTTCTCTTTGGATCCCCTCTATCCAGGTGCGTTGCAGGATGTATTCGTATTTCCTTTATTCACACTTTGGATCCCCTCTATCCAGGCTGAGCGCGTATCCTCAGTGTGCAGAGTTGCCCTTACAGTAGAAATCACTCTCCAACGGACTAACCCGTCAAGATTTCCGGCACGTACTCCGCGCGCGTTGACGACTCCGACTCCGACGCGGCCGGAGACCCACCCTATCTTGACGCCCCTTCCGTTTCGAACTCCGAACCTCTCGACGTCATGGACCAGCCACAGCCGAATGCTCCGGCCCCTGATCTCAAAGAACGTCTCGAAACCTTCGAACAACAAATTGGCGACCGCTTCGGTAACATCGAAAATATTCTTCAGCGCCTTCCTGTACACCTTGACGGTCCTCCGGACGACCACGTGCCGGAGGCTCCGGCGCATCCCCCTCAGGCGCGAGAACCACCGCCCCATCTTGCCCCCGACGCGCGCCCCGCTCCGGTGCGTTTTGCTTCGGCCTTATTTGGAGAGGGCATCCTCAGCTCCCGGTCGTTGCTCTGGCCGAACCCCCCTCCGAGCTTCGACGGAGACCGCGCCGCAGGCCGGGCATTCCTTGACGCGTGCAAGTCGTACTACCGTCAAGTCCCGGAGCAGTTCAGCCCCAGTCCCGGCCTCCAGCCGTCGGAGGAGCGCGCTGTCCGCTTCGCGTTGGGCTACATGTCCACCGGCTCGGCACAGAAGTGGGCGGAGCGTGCACGGCGCCAGGACGTATTTCCCTTCCCCACCTGGGCCCTTTTCCGCGCCCAGTTCGTGGAGCGTTTCGTTGAGGAGAACTCGGCTGAGCTTGCCCGCCGGAAGCTCGAGTCGAGCAAGTACCACATGTCCACCTCGGACGTGTACCTCTACACGGACACTTTCGAGGATGCGTTCGAGGACGCGGGGTACACCGACCCGCTCCTCAAGGTCACCAAGTTCCGGCTCGGCCTCCGTCCGGACCTGAACGTCGCCATCGCGACGAACACCCCTCCGGGCGAAAGTGCCTACCCGGAGTGGCGTGTGCGCGCGTTCCGGCAATACCAAGCGGTCCGGAACGCGCAAACCTTCCAGCAACCGGTTCGCCCCGCCGCTGCTGCTGCCCCTGTCCGACCGCGGCCGGCTGTAATGCCCTTTGTCCCTGCGGCGTTTCCGGCTCCGGCTCCGGCTCCGGCCCGACAGGCCCCCGCTCCTCGTGCCCCCGACGTCGTCCCCATGGACGTCGACCGAACTCGTGCGCGCCCTCCCGGACGCGCCTGCTACCGATGTGGCGCGCTTGGCCACATTGCCCGGGATTGTCCGAATGCCGTCGACATTCGGGCGGCCGCCCTCGACGTCGCGGATCAGTTCGGTCCGGAGCTGCTCGGAGAGCTTATCGAGCACCTCCGGGTCACCGCAACTGAGGTACCCGAGGCTGAGGAGGTTCAGGAGGACTTTGTGACCCACAACGAGTGATTGGTGCGCCCTCGTTGTCTAATCGTTTTGCTTGTTTGTATCCTGGCGATAATATATGTGATTCCTCTTGCAAAACGACCGTCGCATCTCCCCCTGATCCCTCCGGAACCTCCGGAACCTCCGAACCCTCCGTCCCAGCCGGAGACCCTTCTCTGCCTCGGACCCGTCGTCGGGCGTGGGAACGCCTGCTCCTGGACTCGTACGAGATCTGGGCCACCCCCGGCGCCAACTCCCTCCACATTCCCCTGGAGATCGAGTCCACCCAGTCGGCATTTAAAATGTCCCTCCAAGGTCTCCTCGACTGTGGAGCGACGTCCGACTTCATCGATAGGGATCTGGTGCTTCGGCACAAGATTCCTACTCGGGAACTCCCCCGGCCGATTCCGGTCTTCAACGTCGACGGCACGCCGAACGAGGCGGGATCCATACGTCAGGTCGTCGACGTGGTGTTGCGCTACCAAGGTCACTCGGAGCGCATCCTCTTTGCGGTAACGCGTCTTGGCCGACAAAAACTCATCCTAGGTCACTCGTGGCTCCGGAAGCATAACCCGGAGGTGGACTGGGCCACGCAGTCGGTCAAGATGACCCGCTGCCCTGAGGCTTGTTCGGAGTGTCGCTCCGAAGTCAAGGCCGAGCGCCGCGAACTCCGGAGGCTTACCGGAATCCAGGCCGAACACCTCCGACGACTCCGGCTCGGCGATTTCCCGGACTCGGGTCCAGACGAAGAGGACGACGATGCCGACGACCTCCCGGGTCTGCAGGAGTTTTGCGAGGACTCGGACGATGACGACGACTACTCTGAGATCGAAGAGGGCGACCGGATCCTTTACACCTCCTTCCTTCCCCCTCCGACGGAAGCTGAGATCCGAGCGAGCAGCTCCTTCTCTCAACGTCTCGCCGAGGGATACGCTCGCAATTCCGCACCCCCCAAGTCCGAACTTCCTAAGTGGGCCCAGGAATTCGCGGATGTGTTCGCGGAGAAATCCTTTGACGCCCTTCCGGAGCGCCGCGCGTGGGACCACGTGATCGAGCTGGTTCCGGACAGCAAGCCGGCTAACTGTAAGTGCTATCCGATTGCTCCGGCGGAGCAGCGGGAGCTCGACAGCTTCATCGAGGAGAACCTCCGGTCTGGCCGGATTCGCCCCTCGAAGTCTCCGATGGCCTCTCCGGTCTTCTTTATCAAAAAGAAGGACGGAGCGCTCCGGCTCGTGCAGGACTATCGGGTCTTGAACGCGATGACCGTGAAGAACCGGTATCCCCTCCCGCTGATTGATGACCTAGTTAATCGTTTGAAGCACTGCCGGTTCTTCACCAAGCTCGACGTCCGCTGGGGGTTCAACAATGTCCGGATCAAAGAGGGCGACGAGTGGAAGGCTGCCTTCCGGACAAACCGGGGGCTCTTCGAGCCGCTGGTCATGTTTTTCGGCCTCACAAACTCTCCGGCGACCTTCCAGATGATGATGAATGATATCTTCCAGGACCTCATTCTTTCGGGTGACGTTTACATCTACCTGGACGATATTCTCATCGCGCACTCAGACCTCGAGCGCCATCGTCGGATCACCGAGGAAGTCCTCCGGAGGCTCCGGGAACACAAGCTCTACCTCCGACTCGAGAAGTGCCAGTTCGAGGTCACAGAGATCGAGTATCTCGGCGTCATCATCTCCGACGGCACCGTCCGGATGGATCCGGCCAAGGTCGCGGGTGTCGCCGAGTGGCCGGAGCCGGAGAACCGGAAGGACGTCCAGCAGTTTTTAGGGTTCATCAACTTCTACCGCCGTTTTGTTCTCGGATTCTCCGGCATTGCGCGGCCGTTGTTCGACCTAACGAAGAAGGACACCCGGTGGACCTGGTCGGACCTGGCGGCCGCAGCTTTCCGGGCCCTCAAGGACGCGATCACCTCGGAGCCAGTCCTTATTCTTCCGGACCCGACTCAACCGTGGAGGTTGGAGGCCGACTCAAGCGAATTCGCCTCAGGGGCGGTCCTATCTCAACGAGAAGACCGCCCCGATGGGAAGTGGAGACCTGTTGCGTTTTTCTCGAAATCGCTAACCAACGTTCAGCGCAACTACGAGATCCACAACAAGGAGATGCTGGCGATCATCCGCGCACTAGAGGAATGGCGACACTTCCTCGAAGGTGCGGAGCACCCTGTCGAGATCTGGACTGACCACAAGAACCTCGAGTATTTCCGCAAGGCCCAGCATCTCAACCGGAGACAAGCACGATGGTCCTTGTACTTGTCCCGGTTTGATTTCGCGCTTCACCACAAGCCCGGCTCTCAGATGGGGCGCGCAGACGCACTCTCTTGTCGTCCGGACCACGGGGTGTTCTCCGACAACGAGGACGTGACTTTGCTCCGGCCCGAGTTGTTCCACGTCCGGGCGACCGAGGGGGTTGTCATCTCCGGCCCGGGGGCCTCCGTCCTCCGGGACATCCGAGACGCGCTCCGGACGGCTCCGGACCTGGAAGACGCTGTGGCTCTTGCTGCCCGGGAGCTGCTCAAAGGTCGGACGTCGAAGTCCACTCGGTCGTCAGAATGGCACGTCTCTGACGGAATTCTGTACTTCCGAGGGCGGATAGTCGTCCCCCGAGACAAAGACCTTCGACGCCGTATCATCGAGCAGCACCACGACACTCGTGTCGCAGGGCATGCGGGGCGTTTCAAGACGCTGGAGCTCGTTTTGCGGAACTACTGGTGGCCCCAGATGTCCCGGCACGTAGGAAGCTATGTCTCGACGTGCGACCTCTGCTGCCGGACCAAGGTGCTCCGGAAGCTTCCGGTCGGCGAGCTCCACCCGACGGAACCCACAGCCTCCAGAACACCATTACATAATCAGAATGGCAACTGTTACTACTACACTATAATAACCATACTGGTTAAAATATTTGCAGCCCATACAATACCAGCCACCCAACCTAACCCTAACCCAGCATTCACACCCCTAACCACCAATTCACAGTGGATATTGCCCCTAACCGCCAATTCACGGTGGATTCTGTGAGCGATATTCACAGCCGAGGCCGCAGGGGGGATGTTGACAGTCCTGGGCCACACCAAACCTAACCTAACCTAACCTAACCGTCATCTAACCGCCAATTCACGGCGGGATCTCTGTCTGGGGGCATGGTTTGGCTTGATGTTGGCACCTATCTGTCACTCTACAATGGTCTAGTTGGTTATGGTGTCTGTCTTCTGCTCTGGTCAGTTGACAGCAGGAGGTTTTGGGTTCAATTCCTGCTCTTAACCTTTGAGTTCTTTTGTGTTTCACCCTATGACCCGTAATGCATTACGGGCACATCCTGGCCGGCCGGCCGGGGCACACCCGTATTGCAATACGGGTCCCAGCCAAACGCGCCCATAATGCATTCTGGGTGCTGCCACTGGTGCGTTTATGACCGACTCCGGCCGCCTCCCTCGACTCGGGTTTGAGCCTACCGACCTCCGGTCCGACGTCGAGTCCGCTCAGGCATTCCGGGACCGGATCGCGCACGGAGTCTCCGAAGCTCAAGCCGCGCTCGTTAAAGCCAAGGCGGAGCAGAAGCAGTACTACAACCGCCGCCGCCTTGCCGCTCCGGACATCAAAGTCGGAGACCGCGTCTGGCTCGACGCTTCGGACATCCGGACAACCCGCCCGTCTCCGAAACTGTCCTACAAGCGCCTCGGTCCGTTCAAGGTCATAAAGGTCGTCGGAAAGGGAGCCTTCAAGCTCGAGCTCCCCGCCAGCAGCTGGTATAGTAAAACTTTTGCAAAGAAACATGTTATGGATCATCCGTAGGCTTTGCAAAAGTTCAGGTTAATTCTTATCTATGGAAGAGACTGCCAGAACTAGTTGACCGGCTGGCACGGCACATCCGGCACACCGGCACAGGCTATATATGCTATTAAAAATTGATTTTCATCCTCCGGCCTTCTCGGAGAATCCCCTATGGGAAGAGAACATTGATGGCTTCTTCCAGATGTGATAACAATCCTGAAAGAGTAACCGGCACATTTGGAGCAGCGGCATGCATCAAAAAAAGATGGGGGATCAAAAAATCAAAGTTGTAGAGCCGCTCGAGAGCTACAGGAGTTGCTAACATTGTTTTACATCAAACTGATTGGCTGGCCCGCAAAATGCAAAATACTTTTTCAGAGGCAAGTCTTTGGAAACCAACCCCAGGTTTTGAAAGCTGAGTGTGTCCCAAGGCTTCATACCAAAGGAACCATTATGTTTTCTAACCTCAGAGTGGTATCATCAACTCTGAATTCAAAAAGTGTTTGACATTTCGGATGCTATTCCCGATTTGGCCACTACGCTTTCCTCCCAAAAAGGCAATTTTCAGCTTTTGCACTCCCATTGGATCTGCCTCTGGGATCCTTAACAAACTTTACTGACAACAATTCTTCTTTCAATCCTTCCACATGTTTTGGCAACAAGTGTGTTATCACTTTGTGTATATACCAGTTGTAAGAGTGGAAATGGTCTGTGCATTTTTGCACCTTTGATATCATTTCCATGTAGTTTCATGCTTTTGTGATCTGTGAGCTTAGCATGTTCATGTACCACTTAGGATGCTAGATCTCAAATATCAGTCCAGATCTGAGCCATGGGAGAGTGTTATAAGTGAATGAGATAAAAGGTAGATTTAGGAGCAGCTATTGATATTGGCAGTTGATAACCTGATCCTTAGCACCCCAAGACTTCAATGAGTATTATCAATGACTTTTGAAGTCCCTTACCATAAGGTGCACAATAGGCCAGGTGAAAGTGGGAAAAGTCATCAAATCCCATTTTCACTGTATTGCTCATGCTCTTGATTTTTCCTCTGTGGTTGAAGTACATGGGGCAAGCACCCTAGAGTATAGGAGGCCAGCACAACCAAGATCAGCTGAATACCTGCACAGAAAGTAAAGTTATATGCATAGAGATTTTGTGATCATTTTGGATCATTCTGTTGATAGAAGACAAAGGGAGTGGAATCTGGGATATTTGAAGTCACCAATGAGGAAAGGGAGCTCAGGGGGTCCAGAAAGTGTCCTTGATCATGAAGGTTGGCGGAGAATCCATGGAGTTCTGTTCAAGAGCTCTACTGGACATTTGACCGAATTCTTACCCTACAATCCTGCCAGACCCAAACACAACCAGTGGAATATTGCAAATGCTCTTGCAAATATGGATGGGTGGAGCAATTTTAAGATGTTTCATCTAGTTTTTAGACTCCCAATACATGTACATGGCCCTGTAGGTGCACAACAAGGGGGATCAGCTCAAAATGATCACACTCATAACTCAGGTTTCTCCTCATGTTCTGGCCAGTTTCTTTGCTCTAATGGGGTCTACTGGCAAGGGAAATGTTCACTGTGGTGTTGGAACCAATGCATTAGCCACAGGTATTGAGAACTGGTGCACACTTACATTTGAAGAATTGAGTTGAAATCTCTCTGGAATCAAGGGCCTTGGTTGAACCTTCTTCAGATTAGAGTTAATATGATCCAGGATCAGACTTACAGGCTACAGATCACACATCTGGGCACCAGAATCATTCAGCACCAGGAAATCAGTGTTTCCAATCATACAGCAATTGTGCCTCTCAGTGAGTGTAAATGGGGGTTGTAAATACATGGAGTGCATGGGAGGGAGTGCTGCAATAGTTCCATGAAGATTCAAAAGAATTGAGGGAATGGTGCTAAAGGTATAAAGGCAACAAAAATGGGATGGGGGTACTGGGATTTGAACTTGCGACCTTGGCAAAAACACAGAATAAGGGGGGAATTATTAGAGAGACAAGTAACCAATAGACTAGACAACCAATACTTTGAAACAGTGGGGAGTCCCCTCAGCTACCAGGTACACCTCCTTTGCTAACCCACCAGACCTACCATGCCGCTGTGCCCTAAAACATCACCATCAAAACACCCTGAGCAATAGGCCATACATTTTGAACAATGTAATACAGGCATTTCATTTTTCTGAAGCCGGGGTTTGGAAAGTATTTTGCATTTTGTGAGCCAGCCAGGCATTTTGAGCCAGTATTGTATAGGGTGATTCTGTAGCTGCAAATCAGCTCTACAACTTTGATTTTTTGATCCCCGATCATTTCTGATCCATGCCGAGCATGTGTAGTCAATTGATGCAGTGGTATCAGTCATCTCCGGAGCCATTGATGGCAATTTAAGATATTAATATCAATTACCCATTAAATAGAGCTTAACCGAGAGTTAATCTGGTTGTTCAGTATACCCGATACTGCCCCAGGATGCCGCCCTGATCCCTGTGATGGATACGGTCAGAGATAAGAGATTCAGTGCCTTTTGGGTATAGATAATATTTAACGTGTTCTTTTGCAATACCTACGGATGATTAGTAACGTGTTTTTTGCAAAAGTTTTACTGTATCTAGTGTGTCCCGCCTACACCCCGTCTTTCCGGTCGTCAAACTCGAGCTCGCGGTCGGAGACCCGTTCCCAGGTCGACCACACCACGAGGAGCCCGGTCCGATCCTTCCGGACGCCGACTACGGACCGAACGAGTATGAGGTTGAGGAGATTGTGGACGCTAAGTTCCGGTATAATCATCTCAATTTCCGCGTTAAATGGAAAGGTTATAGCCACGACCACGACGAATGGGTCCGCCACGACCGGATATTCTCCGAGGGTCTAGTGGCGGATTTCTACCGCCGCTATCCGGACAAGCCCCGCGCCGACGTTCGTGCCTTGCGTCGGGACGCCGTAATCAAAGGGGGGGGTGATGTAAGGGGAACTCCCGTTCCGCACCCTCTCCGGTCCTCCGGTACCTCCGACGCCTCCGATCCGTCGGACCTCGGACCTCACCTCTCCCCCTCGGTCTCCACTCCCCTTCGCCCTCGCGCCTCTTCCACCGGCCTCGGTCCATCACCCTTCCCCGGATCATCGTTGTTCCGATCACGATGGGATACTGCATGCGACATCGCTCGCGCCATATGCATCCATCAAAGATCCGCCTCCCGCCATGTGCTCCCGTCGGATAAGGATCGATCTAGATAAGTATATAGGCCGTACCTGGGCAGAGGGTTCCTTAGAGTGATTTCTCTTTAGATCCCCTCTATCCAGGTGCGTTGCAGGATGTATTCGTATTTCCTTTATTCACACTTTGGATCCCCTCTATCCAGGCTGAGCGCGTATCCTCAGTGTGCAGAGTTGCCCTTACACCTAACCATCCATCACCTGGCTCACGTTCGCAAATATCTACGTGAAACTTGTAGTGTTGCCGCGAGGTGAGGTGGAGGTACCTTGAGGTGATCAAGTGTCAACCTCGGCCCACCTTGAGTTCTGATGAGCCGACCTCGAGTTACCTCGGAGGTGGTGGACAGAAAAGGAAATCCCCCGTAGAGCTCGTCGGCTCATGCTAAAAAATATTACATTGTAAGGAGAATGTGTTTTTATTGCATAATGCATACAAAATTCAATGTAGTAAGAGCAGTAGGGATTGAGGAGGGCGGTTGAAGCAGAGGATTGGAGTCGGGACGACAGATCAGTGAATGTCGGCTGGTTGTCATGTCCCCTTCGGGGTACATCAGCTCGGAGGTGGCTTGAGGCGACCGAGGTGATGCGACCTCAAGGCACCGTTTATGGTAACATGTCGGAGGTGAGGTGACCTCAGCTCCGAGGTACCTTCACCTCGCGGCAACACTACGTGAAAGACTGCATTATGGAACACACGTATGAGCCGATAACGCGTATATTACCTCTGGACACGTTCCCGAGGGTCACCTCCCTGGCCCTTCTCCAACAGTGTTTCACGGTGAATATACTGACCGAGTTGTTCGGTCGTGATTCAAAGCCGTGGCCGCTTTTGGAGACTGTTGCGGTGTGGCCGTTGGACGCAGACGCAGATCTGGTCTACGAGGCGCTTCAAGAAGTTGTACATTGGAAACGCAGTTGCTCGCCGGCGGGGCGGGTTCCTTTATTCGTGCTTTCGCCCGATTTGTATGAACGAGAGTTTTGGGAGGAGAACGAGGTGAAAGTGGAGTTGTTGGAGGATCTTGACAAATATGTCGCTTGGGACTAGTTTCTTGGGTCGAGTAAACAGATATCGCTAACAGGTTCGCCAGTGAGGTAGCGATGGCGGTGTGCGGTCTTACCCAAATTGTGTCTGCAGCGTTTTGGAACTTTTATAAATACATCGAAATCGGGTCGCGTCTGGCTCGGCAGGACTATCAGATACTTACACAAGATGCGATCAAATCGTGATTGATCGACCTTCCTTTTCTTCCGCCACCATCTCAATTTCAAGTTGCGTGTTTGCCACCGTTATTCTCGTTTCCAAGTTCATTTTTTTCTTCAGAAGGATGGTCTTTCGCTGCTCCGAGTGTGGTGCCACCACCACTCCTGCCCTCGACCTGACACCTTTGCCCGGAAACGGCGGGCTCGATGCCGGTGTCCAAAGCAGGCACTCTATGCTCCTGAACTCTAACGAGCCGCCAGAGGAATCTGAGCTGGTCTACATCCGCGAAGTTCTCTCCACGGCCAACTCGCGTTTAGCAAGTCTGGACGACGAGATCACTCGACTTGAGAGGCAGCTGCGGATGCTAGCTCAAGAACGCGCTGGGCTTCTGGAGTACCAAAGAAAAGGCCCGGCCGTCTTCTCTCCACTGCGACGGATGCCACCGGAAATCTTGTCTCAAATTTTCATGTGGACGCTGCCGCCTCAAGACGAAAGCATTGGCTGGCTGGTGACATATGGGTTACACTCGAGTCCCTGGCTTGTGGCGCAGATCTGTCGTCGCTGGAGATCGATTGCCATCTCGACTCCATCGCTGTGGGAGCTCATCGCGTTGGATGCCTCGCTCGGGCTCGGCTATCCTTTGCACCGAGTCCAATTACAACTCCAGCGCGCACGAAAACTTCGCGTTCACTTTTACGGGCGCCAAAATATCGACTCTGCTCGCCAAATTGAATTGTTTAGAGCCATCTCCGAGCATTCTGCGCGCTGGGAAGAGGTCTATGTCCGTCTTTGCACGGATCTAGTTCCTCACATGTCTTCGTTTCGTGACAGGCTTCCAGCTCTCCAACGGCTCTGTCTGGAGTGGGACGATGCCAAAAGTCAAGACGGTGTCGACTCCATCGACTGCTTTGAAACCGCATTCTCCCTCGTGGATGTTGCAGTACACAGCGAGTTTCGCACCATCCCGGTGCCATTCCCCTCGCAGAACCGCATCACTCGATACGATCTAGACGCGAGTTGGGAAACCCACGCCCAACTCCTACCGTCCCTTCCAAATCTCATCGAAGGATACATCAAGGTTCGTGCTCGTCCGTGGCCGGTGCCAAGGTCTGATTCCACGATTACTTTGTCACGGCTCAAGCGCCTATACGTGAATGCTCCGCGCATCTTGGACTGTATCAAGGCTCCCGCGTTGGAGGAACTGGCGTGGTTCCCACATGGCACGAACCCCGAACGGATTCGCCAGCGACTTGTCGATTTCATCACCCGTTCATCTTGTTCCCTCCGCAGACTTGGTTTTCGCGGGGACATGGACAGTTCGGCGACGGAGCGCATCTTGCGGGATTATCCGTCTATTAAAGACGTCCTCTTCCTCGACGGCGATAACTTCGAAACCCAATTTGCTGTCCTTGCGCAAGCCGGTGATGCAAGGGTGGCACGACAACTCACCGGCATTCATGTCGGATTTCAGAATAGTCCGATGCGATATGATCTTTTTCTCGAGATGTTGGAGTCTCGTTGGTATGCGAAGGACTGTGCACTCGTGACCGCTACACTCCTGCTATCATCCGAACCCGAGAGCTTGGATGATTCGACACTTGGAAAGGGAGGTCGGACTCCATTGCACGTTGCCTCCTCAAACGGTCACCTTGACATTAGGGCTCCGACCCGACCGTCAAAATGACGGGTCAACGAGCCGTCACAACGGGTGCCGGCCCGGCCGTACAGCCCTCTGAAGCCACAATTTTGACGGCCGGGTCCGGGTCCGGTTCCTTGGCTGACGGGGTACCCGTTCCCGGCCGTCGACGGGCCATGGCGGGTGGTGACGGGTCCTCGGCTAACTAACCATGCCGAGCTGCCATCATCACTTGATGCTCCAGGGGTAGCACACATGGGTCATCGGCAATCTTCCCCATGGCCCACTACTGCGGTTCTGGCTGGTTCTGGAGGCTTCCCGGGTACCAATCCGTAATTTTGACTTGCCGGCATCACGTTGACATCAATCTGATGGTCGATTTAGCTGGAGGCACGGGCTGTCACCGCTCCGACCCGTCATGACGGCTGTGACGGGTCTGACGGGTACCACCCGGCCGTTTTGAGGCCTCACAACATGGTCTGACGGCCGGGTGGGGCCCGTCCGACCTCCCATGACGGCCGTCAGAGCGACGGCCGTCGCCGTCAACGGCCGGGCCGGAGCCCTACTTGACATGGCAAAGCTGCTCATAGAACATGGGGCATCAGTCAATGTCACCAAGAAGGATGGTCAGACTCCTCTGCACCTTGCCTCCCGGTATGGTTACCTTGACATTTCAAAGCTGCTTGTTGAACATGGGGCATTGTGCAATATGGCAAGAAAGGATCATTGGACTCCATTGCACCTCGCCTCCTTGAATGGCCACCTTGACATTGCAAAGCTACTTTTGGAATATGGGGCATTGGTCAATGTTGCTGGAAAGGATGGCCAGACTCCATTGCACCTTGCCTCCTCAAATGCACACCTTCAAGACATTGCAAAGCTACTTTTACAACATGGGGCATTGGTCAATGTTGCTAAGGAGGATGGCCAGACTCTGCTGCACCTTGCCTCCTGGCATGGTCACCTGGACATTGTGAAGCTGCTTGTTGAACATAGAGCATCAGTCAATGTTGCTAGAAAGGATGGTCAGAATCCGCTTCACCTTGCCTCCTGGTATGGCCTCCCGCACATTGCAAAGCTGCTTGTTGGACATGGGGCATCAGTTGATGCCACAGAGAAGGACAGCTGGACTCCATTGCACCTTGCCTCCTCAAATGCCCATCTTGACATTGCAAAGCTACTTTTGGAACATGGGGCATTGGTCAATGTTCCTGGAAAGGATGGCCAGACTCCGCTGCACATTGCCTCCTCAAATGCCCACCTTGACATTGCAAAGCTACTTTTTGAATATGGAGCATCAGCCAATGTTGCTAACAAGGATGGTCAGACTCCGTTGCACCTTGCCTCCTGGTATGGCTTCCTGCAGATTGTACATCTGCTTCTTAGACATGGTGCATCAGTTGATGTTGCAGAGAAGGATGGCTGGACTCCACTGCACCTTGCCTCCCGGTATGGCTACCTTGACATTGTGGAGCTGCTTGTTGGACATGGGGCATCTGTCAATGTTTCTAAGGAGGGCGGCTGGACTCCATTACACGTTGCCTCCTCAAACAGCCATCCTGACATTGCAAAGCTGCTTGTTGGACATGGGGTCCCAGTTGACACTACCGAGAAGGATGGTTGGAGTCCATTACACCTTGCCTCCCAATATGGCCACCTTGCCATTGCAAAGCTGCTCATTCAATGTGGGGCATCTGTCAATGCTGTTGAGGCGGCTGGGTGGACTCCACTGCATATTTCCTCTGGCAACCACCATATTTCCATTGTCAAGCTACTTTTGGACTATAATGCATCCCTCACCCTAATCAATGACCCTGCGTGGACAGTCTTCCTCATTGCATTAAAATATGGGCATAGGGCTGGGCACCGTAACCGTACCCTACGGAATACGGCTCCGTAATACGGATACGGTGCCGTGCCGTGGCCCCTGGTAGTGGTCTTGACACGGCCCGTGTCCAACACGGCCGTGTGCCGTATTTCCCGTAAAAACACGGCCGTTACGGCCGTAATACGGAAATGCTCGGCAATGTCCTCTAAACACTGTTATCGCGGGTGATTTGTGTCAGAATTGTCTCACCAAGCCATGTGGGAACTTGTACAGCTGCGGAAACACCATCCCCTTTGGATGAGGCGGCAGCTGGCGGCTGCCGCGGGTATTGTCGATATTTACGGTAGCCACATCAATGCATCAAACACGCCATCAACCTTCAAAGCCGGCGGCGGCGGACATGCCCCGCCCCAATTCTGCCCGACGAAGGATGGGTATGTATGGGAGAGGTGCTTCATATCATAAGATCCAATGCCGATGCTCACAATCATCCAGGAAGTCGGACTCTCATGAGAAATGATTGGCCATCAATTTACGGCCGCGTTACGGAAATACGGTCGTATACGGCACCGTAGCGTACCGTGAGTGATTGATGCTACTATTCTACGGGCCGTCATGTCACGGCCGTGTCTCAATACGGCCGTATCAATTACGGCCGTGTCCGTTACGGTACGGTGCCCAGCCCTATATGGGCATCTGGAAATTGATACGCCGGAACCAAGCCCCCATGATTCTGAGTCATCTGACACAGATGATTCAGACTCTGCTGACATTGAAATTTCAGACTTTCCTGACATTGAAGATTCAGACTTGCCTTCCCCTTATGTATCAGACCTGGATTTTTCTACATTGGAATCAGAATCCTTTTAGTCTGACAATGTAACATATACCAGCATTTATGTGTTGATTCTTCTCCCTGTGGTCTTCAAATGTTCTCTACTATCTCCATGTATGCACTCTTTCCTTTATTCACTTACCCTTCATCAGACTTTCTACAATTTACTTTTCGATGCTTGTCAGCTTTCCCCTGCCAAATTTTGGCAGGGACAAGTGCCGAAAGTGCTCAAGTTGACGACGGACCACTTTTCACAAGCCAACTCAGTTACCCGACAAGTGCTCGGCAACACGGAATTGATGCCGCCGTTATGGCTCTCCCCTTGCCGGAACCTCACAGACTTTTTGACATTCTGGGACATTTCAACTAATATTCCATTCAGATAGCTACATGGTCTCTGCAAGCCTATGTTTGAGGGAGCTGAAATGTGGACTTTGCCACTTTTCACTTTGCCGAGCTCATTGTCAAGCGGAAAAGTGCCGAAAGCTGACAAGATTTTTGTCAAAAGGCTGATGTTGAAACACAACAGTGACAACACATCTGAGTTGGACGGCTGCTTATTGATTTGATGGAATTAACCAGGGAATGATATGTTATCACCGCTAGGACCTCTATATCCAATCAAGGTTGCAATGGATGTTGCAATAAAGCTGCAGAATAGTAGTAGGTAGGACTTACAAAGTACAAGTAGCTAGACTTTGTTGCAATAAAGTGTTCTCGGGTGATCAGCCATTGTGATTTTACCAAATCCATAGTTGTGATGTCCTCGATGATGGCCTTCTTTTTGAGATGAGAAACCCGAGCCACCAGGTCAGGACAATCAGAAGCCTGCTGCCCAGGAAGAAGCTTGTGCGTGATTTCCGGCCAGTCTGAATTGGTCGTGTATGTGATCAAGAGGTCGACGGACTGATAGTAACGGGTTAGTCTCTCGTAGACAGACACTATAAGATGTCGTCACTCATCCTTCCTTATGTTATAGTCTGTTGATAACATCAGTGATCACTTGATAGGCCGCCTTGTAATGCCGTAAAGTCCGGAGTTTGAAAACATTCCCATGCCCTCATGACACGTTCAGACATGTTTCCACTGCCTTTACTTGTTCAACATGAATATATCATGGGTACACTTGTAGAGTACAGATGCTAAATGTGTAACGAAAATGCAAGTGTAACGAAATCATCAACCGGTGATCAATCTTTGATGGCAAAATAAATCCACATAAGGTAGACGCAATACAAGTTCGGTTGCCCCACGTGATGTGATTGTCACAATGACCTTTTTGGGAAAGAACACCAGTCGACAACCCTTTACAAGGCTCTCACGAGAAAGCTCGCAAATCAGCCTCAAGGGTCCTGTGTAGATACATCTTGAGTGGTCTCCCAATTTTTTTCGCAATTTTTGGATCAAAATTGAGGGACTAGTTTCCAAATTACTGTCGTACTACATTACAAACCGGCACTCTGGTTCCCTCCTCGCAGTATTCCAGCTGCGATCATGTCTTTTTTAAATTCTGCGGGCAGTGTACGATGTCCCTTGTATTTTCTGGCTGCCCAGGCAGCTTGCGCGCCATCCAGTCCTTGGCGGTATGCATCGGCAAAACGATGAGCGCGACGAACGAACGCGCGCATGGAATCAAGAGGGACTTCGTCGAGCGCGTTGAACGTGTTCCTTTCCAGTACATCTTCCCGCGATGACTCGGGATTTAGCCTGTAAATCCGTTTGGCGTAGCCCCAGACCATCTCGATAGGATTGAGTTCGCAGTGGAACTTGGGCAAAAATAAGACTGTGACATCTTGTCCGGCACAGGCCTCCTCGAGGCAGGACTGGACAGATGCGAAATCGGGTTGATTGAAGAGCATGCGCCGCATGCAACAGGTCGTGGAATCAGGCTTGGCACATTTGAAGCCCGGCTTGCATTCGGCATTCTTCTTCTTGAGTGCCTGTTCAGAAATATCACCAAGATCTCCCTTCTTCCGTCGTTCCTCGAGAATCACCTCCATCCCCTTGAACTTCCCAGCATGTTTAGCATGGTCCGAAGGACAATACAAGTCTTGTGGTGAGCCGTCGGCAAAACGAGCTCCTGTCATCTGGATTTTCTCCTTCAAGCGGCTGCCGTGCTCGTCGTGCATCACTGTTCCATCCGCGTTCCGTTTGGGTACGGAAACGAGGAAGTTGCTATCAGCATCGGCGTTCTTGGACTTCCGTGTGCCGGAGATTGATTTTGGCATAGTTCGGGCAGAGAGCGCGCCCTCGCTGCGCTTCCGATGAGTGGTCGCGTTGTCGTAAACAAAGATGTGGTCAAACTCGGGCCATCGCTCTCGTACAACGGCGCAGGCTGCCAGAGCCTGTTCTTCAATATCGTCGCCTGAGAAGTAACCATCTCGATTCTTCCCAGGTCGCATGGATCGACGTGCCGCCGGCTCGCCGTCTTGCGTACGGAGCCAGCCGAAGTCTGCAGAGAAGTAGTCGGCAACCATGAAGGACACACCCTCGCCCTTCCTGTACGGGGTTACCGGCGCATCTTTGTGATACCAATATTTCTGCCGACGATCGTGAGCATAAAATATACTCTCATCGTGATACCAGATCACCGTTCGTCGCACTCGGGCGGGAAGACTAAGTGTTATGACCGACCCGTCCGGCTCAAAGACGAAAGATCGGTCCTGGAACCCCTTGAGAGCGGGAAGGTAAACCTCGTCCCTGTAATACACAATATCCTCGCGCTCATGGCCGTCAGAGTATTGGCCCTTTTTTTCGACTCGGAATCTGAGCCATGGTGAGCAAGATACTGGCAGGCTGACCACCACTTACCGATATCCAAGCTCATTCAAATAGTTTCGAGCAGTGCTCAGGCTGATTTTCGTCTCAATGCCATGCTTCTCCATAATGTCCTCGCGCGCAAGGAATTCGACAAGCTTCTCCGCCGTGATGAACTTGCCCAGTTCTTGAAGGTATTTGCGGATCTCGTTCGCCAGTTCCTCGTCCGCCAACATTGATTCTTTCCAACCTCCATACGGGTTAATCGGCAAAACTTTGCGGTCTTTGATGTACGCTCGGCTGAGACTGGCCAAGATACGCCCACAATGCTCGCCGTCTCGATGAAACGGTGCACCAATGTGCAGCAGTGAAATCGGACTAATCAACGAGCTAGACAATGTCAAGCTCTCAAATCCAAAACCAACTACCACTAATCGATGCCGTGTGTATGTGTTCGGGGAGGTGGGTCAGGCGTATCGACCGTCAATTCAAATCACACAAGGATATTCCGAGCAGGTAAAACCAATGTATTTTATAGCGTAGAGCTACTACCGCAATCAACCACCAAAGTTGGGCTTTCGTCAATGCTTGACCTTGCCGTAGGTATTCAACTAATTCACACAGAGGACTTCAGGATATCCACAGCTCGGTCTTTCGACTTCAGGACGTCCACAGCTCGGTCGTATGCAACCAATCGAATTTAACCACACCGAATTCCAGTAACCTCAGAGAACCCACAGCTCAGCCCAACCGGAATGGACCTCAGGGCGCTCACAGCTCAGCGCTGGAGAACGGTCGAACTCAAAAAGGACTTCAGGGCACGCGCAGTCAAGCCGACGTTGCAATAATCCCACAGCTCAGTCAAAATGAAGTTCGGTCGTATGTTATGCCAACAGAGGGGAGGGGGATTCACTGTTCTACACTAATTTACATGCCTTCTAATATACTGGCTACGGCTTGTCATTGTTCCGTGTTTAACATCAACTTGATCCACTATCGTACTCTAGAGCGCCGCCGGGGGATGTTCCTCTGATTTGTATCCTGGTTTTGCCGTGGATTAATCAACCGATTAGATTGAAAGGTCACATGAATTCGATTTATTTCAGCCGTGGTTGAATCCACGACTCATCATCGACCCATCGCAATGGCAGCTTGACGTGCTGACTCGGCCCATCTTCTGTAGGTTGTGGAATTGGGATTGGTATACAAAGCAAGGTGTGCTCGAATACCCTCTATCCGGTTCCGCACCCAAACGGTGAAATCCGGTGCCTTGTAGCCGCCTGCTTTGCCTCGGCTCGGCCCCCGGAGAACGACAGCTTTGGCAGTCGTGATATCTGGGGCAACAGCCAAGGCCTGCTTCTTCCCAATTGCCGCCATCCTCTCAAGGAAGCCCTGAGGCGGCGCCGGACGAGGATATCCATCCCCCTGGAATACACCAGCATCAGGCGCAAGTAGCTCATCTAGCTCGGGAGGTATGTTCTCCTCGAGTTCGTCCAGAACATGGCCTTCGTCGTCAACAAATAACATGGAAGCTTCTGACACGGGGAATGTATGGACAGAGTGGACAGACGACGAAGATTCAGCAGCGTCTAGATGAGCCCGAGAAGACCCGTTCCATTTGTGAACAATATTGAAGGAGAGAGGTGCAGCTGTAGGTCTTTCGGGTGTAAGTCCTTGATGGAATATGTCGTGGCGGAATGGTCTGTCCAGGAAGACATCCTCGTCCGAGTTTTCTTCGTCCTCATCTGCCAACGGCATTTCTTCGCAGTCCATTACGGGTACGAACCGAGGAGATTCACTGCCAGGACCCGGAGTTGGCTAGTCAGAAGGGTCAGACGCGTCAATTGTGGATTCAGCTGGGAATAGGAATCGCACAGGCTGGTTCTGGATGTCCTCGAGATCGTCTTCACGGCGCCTTTTGTCAGGCCTCTTCTCTGGGCTCTTGACTAGACTCAAGGCAATTAACCCGCGTTTGATGGCTCGCTTTGGTGAGGCTAAGAGGCCATTGAGGCGGTTCAGCCTGTCGCGGACGGCTTTCTTTTGCTGAGGCATGTAGTAGATACCAAGGAGACACCCATTGAATTTTTTTGAGGGCAACAGTCAAAGAAACTTTGAGATTACACATGCTGGAGACTGTATTTTGGAAACTAGTCCTCCAATTTTGGACTTTTTATGGATGTAAAACCGGGAATAGCAATCTAGGACCAATCTACAGAGGACCCTTGAGGCCGATTTTGTAATTTCATCCTCGAGCATTCACAAAAAATTGTTTTATCCCGAAGTTCTGCTTTGCTTCCCAAAATGGTAAAAGTCACAGCGAATCAAGTGGGGCAGCCGAACTTGTATTGCATCTACCTTATTGCTATGGGTGACCCCTTCCCACCTGTAAAATTTCATGACCATAGGTGCCCAGGTGGGTGTACCAGAAAATCATCTGTGTTTCAGGCTCTGGTTGAGACTTGGTCTGAATTGATAAAAGAGAGTTGATATTGGTGCACAGTGATCGGGATTGGATGGGGTCTTTTGCCCTGGGAGGCAGCATTTCCGGTCTGTCTGGCCCCAAGAGCGCCCGTGAGCAGATGACACATGTCATGCCCATGGTCAAAACGCGACACGCCCCCGCCGGAGACCCTTCATATGGAGGTGGCGCCGCCAGCGGGCACAAGGCGAAGGGATCGGATAAGCCCCGGGCGGCACCATCAACAGCATCTGCCGTAGGACCATCGACCACGCCGCTGCCGGGACCGTCCACCACCATGCCCGGCCCACCCTTGTCGCTGCCTCCACAACCGGCGTTTGCTTTCCACTACCCGTACCAGGCTCCCGCACCGTATCAATACCCGTATTCTCATTATCCTGCACAATATACCCCATACCCCCCTCCAAATTCATTCCAAACTAACTACATTACACACCCCCACCCTCCTAATACCAAGCTACTACTCTAATTAGAGTACAGTCGGAAACCCCCATCCGGACCACTCATCAAAGATTGTGTGATATCATGAGACTGAAGGCCGCTGCCGCAGTATACTATTGGGGTCTGGTAGATGGGTATATGACCTGTATTCAAAAAAATGTTCAGGTCATAAGAGCTTGCCCTTCGTCGTGTCGAAACAAAGTTTTCAAGATCATGCCGACATGAGATAAACCCACATCCGGAGCAAATCATTATTACTGACCCGACACCTGTGCTTTTCCCACGGGGTAAAGTCTCTCTTGGAAGGCCCCATTGAGGTCTATATCCTCATAATACTAGAGCCCTCCAGGTGCCGTGGTGGTTGAGAAATAATCAAATGACTTTGGTGGATTCCGTGATTTGGGTGTTTCAGTGAGCACCAAGTAAATTGACCGTATCTCGATGGTCAGCTTCCATTCCTGTCTGCAAATCCATGGCCGGGGAGTCCACCAACATGGCTATGACTCAGTAAAAGTTCAGCCCCATCAGAGTTGCCGAACTGCCCGAGTCCGGTGCGATCTTGCAATTGGAACGCATCACTGGTTCCCGATGTGGAAGTGGAACAAACTATATCCAAATACACAGCCCTTCGGCAGCACGGCACTGTCTCTGGCTGCCGCAAACGCTGCCGTTGACTCATCACTCTCCTTTCCATTGACCACAACGACGACGCCCTGCATCTTGGCACCGGCGCTCGCCTACAAGGCCCACCCTTTCCTCTTTGTCCCCGCCACGCATGCGCCCATGCCCAGCCTGCCGTTGCCCCGCCGACGCTTCGCTACCCGACACCCCACGCCCGACACGCACTAGCACCTCTCTCAAACGTTGATTCGTGCCGATGAACGACCACCTTTCACTGCACCACCTTTCCCTGCACCACGCTCACCGCCCATCGCCTCCTCACCATACCCTGTCAGCTGCCACCCTGCTCACATACGCCACCACTCGCGAGGCCCACGCCGCGCCGGGACGCCAATACCCACGCCATGACGCCGATGCTCACGCCCACGCCCACGCCCACTCCGTCCTCACTTTGCTGCCATTGCACGAGCTCAAACACTACACGACACTGCGCTACCACCTACACTCATGGAAGGATGGCAGGCGGGCATCGCGGAGCGGGTGAGGCAGGCAGGGCAGGGGTAGACGTGGGCGAGCGTGGGCGTGTTTCAGGCGTGTTTCAGGCTGAGCGCTGAATTTCCGCGGTCTTGACTCTTGAGCGCTTCTATGGGAGAGAACCCGGGCGGTTCGACGTCTGTGTACTTCATTCACGCTGTCTAGTATGTACGACACCCTGGCGAGCAATAGGATGACCATTCTTCAAACTTTTCTCCTTGCAAGGGACTTGTACATAAATGAATTTTGTCTCAGGAACCGAATGATGTGAATCGGCGCCGGCCGTTGCTGCCGTCTTATGTCATTGTTTGGCTGAAAGTTGGCTCATTTCCGGATCGGGAAATCGTGATGCGTTCCAAAACTCGCTTCTAGTCCGGTGGTGGGTCCGGTCCGGATGGGGGTTTCCGACTGTACTTGAGTACAGTTCATCTTTGATTCGACTTGGCGAATATTGGACGTGTGCCGTGATGTGATCATTTGATAAATTTCACGCCGATGAAGCACAGCCTTTCACTGCCCCCATCAAATTGCCATATCGAGCGGCACGTGTGAGGCGTAAAGTGAGCAAGTGAACGGGACCCACATCACATCGGCCATCAAATAATGATGTGCATCAACATTATGCCTCTTTCTCTGGGCCACATGAGCTCCCTATATACCTGTGCCTGAAAATGCTTCCTTGACCTATTTGATGTAAAATACTCTGCAAACAGCCAGCATGATGGAATGCAATCTGAATATGACTGGTTGAACTCTGGAGAGTGGATACTGATCCCCATCAACAATGGTGATTTCTACCGGGTGGTGATCAAGGAATGGTTGAAATAAAAGTCTGGGTCAAAGGTTGTTTAGTGTACTGGTTACGGTCCCTGCCCCTCATGTCTTGCCCTTTAACCCGGGTTCAATCCCCGGGGCACATCTTTTCTTTCTTTTGCCTTTTCCCTCCCTCTGCACCTACAATTTTCATTCAGCATAGATTTAGTATGCATGTAAATAACAGTCACAGCCCCAATGTGAGTAGAATCTTGTCAAATGCTTCAATATCAAGGTTTGATCACAGCCTTGATTGACAGGACCCACTACGCTTTCTTCCCAAAAAGGAAAATTTTGCGATTTTGAGGGAATGCAGGCAGAACTCTCAGCATTTTGGGTTGCATCCTGCCCATGAATTGTTCTTTGACATATTCTGCATCTTTTGGTTTCCATAGGAGGGCAACAGAACATGACCAGGACACTGTATGGGTTGAACAGAGGGCACTTTTCTGAGTTCAGGATAACATTTGCTGGCCTGGTTCAATCCTTTAGATATTCTTCCTGGCTGTTCTTACATATCATTCAATGAGCCTGCTTCTTTAATATGAAGCATGCCCTTGAAGAAGAATTGAAAGTGCATCAGCCCAATGAGTGATTTCCTAATGGGTGCTGATACCCAGTATTCTGTATGATCTCAAGAATTCTGGGGTGCCCGGATACTCCCCAAACCCGAATTGAAAATCAGTTTCAGAGGCATGTGAGTCCACAGAGATTCTACCACAACTTGGTCAAAATCCACTCTGCACCAGTTCTCCTCCTGTACAGTTCATGTGCTCAATCCTATTGCATAGAGGGTATTTAATTGGTCCAGATCACCAGTATAACCCAAGAAATCCAACAGAAGAGAAGTGTAACTTGAGATTCAACCAACCAACATCATTTTGCACCGATGCCCAAAGTTCCTTCTCTGGGGGGTTCTGTAGTTCCATTCAGAGGCTGAAAGTGAGGTGGAACATGATATTAGGTGCCAATGTATCCATCCAAAATGAAAACTGCCCAAGTGGCCTCTGGATGGGTGGTGGGATGTCCCAGTTACAGGGTAAGATTATGGGCATTTGCTCAGACAGCACTTGAACAGAACTCTATTAGTTGTTGACTAAATGTGATGAAATAAGACATATTTGGAATGCTCTGAATGTCAGCTACTCACTTCTAGTCTCCAATCTGCTGTATTACCCTTCCTTGGTGCTCAGTCACTGAATTGATCAAGAAATGTATGTCCATGAAACTCATGTTTCTGAGTACATGGTTGGGTGATTTCTGGCTCTGAACTTTCTATGTACACTCCCAAATGTCTCCTGCACCATTAGTATCACCAAGTAAAATCCAGGGAATGCACAATGTAGGCAATAGTATGTTTTAGACACTATCACACATTTCACTGGTTTGTTGGATAGTGTTAAGTAAACAGTGACTCAAAATGGGAATATACCTGGGATCACAGGTTCCCTCAATGCTATCAATACCTGCAGCCAGATCAACATTTTCATTGATTCATCTTGTTACGATCCGATTCCAAAGGACAAGTCCGGGGTAGATACCGGAACTCCGGTAGTGACCGGAGTTGGATAGAGTCGACCGGAGGAGCAATCTAAGAGCACCACAGAGGAGTAGGGTGTCTAAGACGCCTTGCTATGTTGATAGGAAGGAAAGGAGTAGGAATCAGCCAAGACGAGTAGTCAAGAACGTCAATTATCAACTAAGGTTGAATACAAATAAGGAAAGTCTTATATACAAGTAAGTAGAGATATATGTCATTACCACAGATCAGTAATGGAAGCGGACTTATACGGCTATGTGGATATAGGCTGATTAAGTCCGCACGGAATGATCAAGTGGATATCCTGGATGAATACCAAGTCCGGATGGGAAACGCTCAGATACCTTCATCGCGTGAAAACTCGAGTACCCGGATGGATCTGGGGAGCGCGTGATGCGCTACTATGTCAGGAGGCATCCCGACGTCTGACCGGAGTTGAGTACCGGAGTTGGTGTTGGAACGGGATATAACACATCTACAGGTCACATTGAGGGCAGCTTCCTCTGTCTGGATTGAATTAGAATCATCTATACTACTGCATGTAACTATTTGGGGTATTCATACAACATTGGGGGCAGAAATACAAGTCATATCAACAGATCACCCAAAGACAGCCTATTTCTGCAATTATAGGCCCCCAACAGGGATACTGAAAGCTTAAATGACTACCAAGACATCCCAATGGACTAAAACAAACATCCTTGAAGCAAGATGTAGCCAGCAGATCCTAAGGAAACCCAGCAGTGCTGCAAAACAATTTGAGAAGTCAATGTTGATCATTTGCCGAAGAAAAGTCGACCCAAAAACATTGATTTCAGGGCCCTCAGATGTTGAGGTTCAAACCAGTGCGCACATGTGCGGGAAAAATCAAAGATGGCCAAACCCCGGACCCGAATTGAGGTTCGGTTCGGCGTCCGCACATGTGCGGATCGGTTCTGAACCGAACGTCGGCATCTCTATTCCATGGCCTAGCTATGCAAACGGAGCCCTCCCGGTGTTCTGCAGAAATTTGGTACAAAACTCTTTTTTCAGCCCTCGGAGGGACCCCCCTCCTATAATAGGCAATTCCTTATCCTTGGAGCCCCTTGCGCAAACACAAAATTTGGGCAACATTTGTGCAGTGCGCAAATCTTGACTTGCCCCTAGTGAAAGGGTTATTGTTGTTAAGCCTGGGCAACTCATCAATGAGCGTCCTACTGCATTTGGGCAGGTTTCTCGGCCTCCTGGCATCACAGCAAAGGATCAAACAATGTTGTGGTGCTCTGTGCCATTGCCCACAACCGCCGGCAGGCTTGGCATCACCACTCCGGGACAAAATAATGCAGAATAAAGAAAATGTATTAGCACCAATGAGCACTTGTGAATACAAATGAAAAAATGCTGTATATCAGTGCTGATGGGCACTTCACATGTGCCGGTGCTTCCGCCTGCATGCTTGTTCCCTGCCCTGCTTGCTGCCCACCATGCATGCTTACTAGCCACCCTGCCCACTTTGCCCCGGGCATTTTCTGCAGGCCCTTCTTGTGATCCTTGCACAATCAATTGCAATCCCATCTAGCCCATTTCCCAGTTTTCTGCCTGGGTGTTTGACTTATATCATGAAACCAGCGCTTGCCGACTGATCCGGTGATCCGATCACTGCCATCAGTTCCGGATCACGAGATCCGTTATCACATCAACAATGTACGTTCGGTCCACGCACGACAGTCTTCCTACGAGGGGAAGATGTCACCCACCAGAATAGGGAGGAGACACTTCTTTAGGAAGCTCTTCCTCAGATGAGAGGGTGACCGTACACGCCCGGCACCAGGAGGGGTTCTGAGCACAGAACCTGACGCGCAGTGTTAGAACCCGACGAGGGTCTCAACACATGTCAACAGAACTCTCAGCATGGTAGGGTGATCGTGCCAAGGAGGAGTTACCCATAGGGTCACAGGAGAGGCTCCACTGTACTCTATTGAGACAGGAGCAGACCAGGGGGAATTAAGGGTCAGGGACCGATCGTACAGGAGAACACTCCTGAGGGATTTAGTATTTTTATACCTAGGTAGAATCTCATGTAATGTAGATTCTATCTCATCTATCTCCAGCGCTACTTTGGCTTACAAGTTACGTTCTTGTCTATTACAGTTACAACCCGACTCACCTATTCACCGAGACTCAACTCGTCTCGTTGTGCTCGACTCGTCTCCTCTCAACGTTCACTGTGAAAAACGGAGCACGTGAATTTCACACTGACTCGCAGTGAACTTCGCATTTCACTCTTTTTTTGGGTGAACCCAAAATTTCACGGCATGGGGTGAAATTTTCTGTTCGCCCCGTTCTCAGGTGAAATGAAAATCCACCATACCTTCTGAGTGAAATTCACCAAATATTTAAAGTTGGCCAGTATATGTATGTTAATTAAGTCTGCTACTACAAATCAATTGCTGTGTGTAGTGGGGCGGCGTCAGAGAGCAAGCTACCTAGACGAGGAGGTTGGCGAGGACGGCGAGGATGGCAAGTGGTGGTGTGGAGCCAATTGAATGTGGAGCAGAATGACTTCATTATGATCCGCGTCACACCAATCACATCGCTCCACCTCTTTGCACTTCACGCCCATCTCCGCGACAATGCCTTCTCCATTCTCTCCCCCATGACCCGTCCTGACAAGGAAAACACACACCCCACCCTCCCAGTGGCAGGCACCGCAAGGTGTCTGCTCGCTCCCAGTATACGCAAGATGCGAAGGCCACGGTGACGCAACCTCTTTTGCAGAAGAAACGGCAGAAGGCCCTCAAGCAGCTTCAAACGAGGACTCTCTGGAGTCTGACCGTCGATTGCCCGGGGGACACGGAGCTGGTTCAGGAACTCCGTGGTGAGTGCTTCTATTCTCTTTCAGACCTCACATTCATGTGACGTATCCACAGCTGCTCTCGCTGCTGCCCGCCGATCCAACTCCGGCACCGACAGCCATGACAACGACGAAGAGGATAGCAACCAAACCGTGTTCCGTGGGTGTGGCCTCTAGCTCCTCGTACGTCTACTCACCCTTTCTTTCTCCCGTAATCTCACTGTTGGTCAGTGCACTCTCCCAGCCAGTCACCTTCGCATTTCCTCCATGTACGTCCTTCCGACCCTTGATGACACATTGATTAACTGTGGTTAAGCTCTCGATCGCCAAGGCTCGTTGCCCGAATTGACCCCCGATGGTTCCGAGGCGGGGGTAGCGCTGCGTGACCCGGCACCAGTAGCTTTCTTGTACATTCACTTCAATTTAAACAATTTTCACTGTACTTTTGGAGTGAAATTTTAAGTAGTTTGTGCGAGATTTTCCCTTGTAATCCAGGTGATAGTCCAGTTCAAATCAAGCGAAATTCACCGAAACATCGGGTGAACGAGTGCAGTGAAAACACGTGTTTTGTTAGTGAAAGATTTCAACATGAAATTCGCCTTTTTGCAGTGAATTTCACTCAGTTCAAGCGCGAAATTCTCGTCCATTTGGGGTGAAAAAACCCAGTGAATTTCACTACCTCCGGGGTCCACAGTGGTTCTCGAGCTTGTCAACCTTCTCGTCGTACCCGGCCGTGTCACCCATGCTGTTCCACGTCTGTGTTGGAGGTTCGAGATCCATGTCGCGCATTGCTCCCGCTCTCCGTCGTATTTACGAGTCCGATGTTCCTGTCGTGCCTTGTCCTGAATTAGTTGCTATTTGTAGATAGAATACTTACCGTATATAAGCCGTAGACACATTTTGTATTCGGTGCGCGTTTGCAACGGGTTCACTGCTTATCTGGAAGCCTCTGAAGTTCCAACAGTCTGATCTGATCACCCGGCAAGCCGGCCTAGACGCTGTCGTTGACAACTTGGGAATGGTGTTTGAGTACATATAATTGACTTTCGATTCCCGGGATTGTAATATTATAGTACATTGCAAATACATACAGTACAGAGTTGAACCCCAGATGCAAAAAACATAACCTCAACTGGTTTTACACACCTGCATTGAAGAATGTTCCGGTGGAGATGTTATCTGTAGATAGGGGCATTTCAAAGTGAAATTTTCAGATTTTTTGGGACTGTGATGTCCCAGGACTGCTTCTATCCCCACTAGTTAGAAGGTGCTCTCTGATTTCAACATTGACTGATGTCCCATGTTCTGTGAGCAGCTTCGCAATGTCCAGGTGACTGCTTGAAGAGGCAAGGTGCACCGGAGTCTGGCCATCCTTATCTGCAGCCTCAACTGATGCCCCATGTTCTATGAGCAGCTTTGCAATAGGCAGACAGCCATACTGTGAAGCAAGGTGCAGCGGACCCCAGCCACCCTCTTCTGCAACATTGGTTGATGCCCCTTGTTCAACAAGCAGCTTGGCAATTTCAAGCTTGCTGTGCAAGGATGCAAGGTGCAGTGGAGTCTGACCATTCTTTGTAGGAACATTGAGTGATGCTCCATGTTCTATAAGCAGCTTTGTAATGTAAAGGTGGCCATTTGAGCAGGCAAGGTGCAATGGAGTCCAGCCATCCTTCTCAGCAACATTGACTGATGCACCATGCTCAAGAAGCAGCTTTGCAATGTCCAGGCGGCCATACAGGGATGCAAGGTGCAGCAGAGTCTGGCCATTTCTCTCAGCAATATTGACTGATGCCCCATGTTCTATTAGCAGCTTTGCAATGTCCAGGTGGTGAGACCAGGAGGCAAGGTGCAGTGCAGTCCGACCATCCTCTGTAGCAACATCAACTGATGAGTTGTGTTCAACAAGCAGCTTGGCAATGTCAAGGTGGCCATCCTGTGAGGCACGGTGCAATGGAGTCCAGCCATTCTCCTCCGCAACATCCACTGATGCCCCATGTTCTATGAGCACTTTTACAATGTCAAGGTGGCCCTTTGAGGAGGCAAGGTGCAATGGAGTCTGGCCATTCTTCTCAACAACATCAACTGATGCTCCATGTTCAACAAGCAGCTTGGCAATGGCAAGCTGGCTGTGCAAGGAAGCAAGGTGCAGCGGAGTCTGACCATTCTTGCTAGTAACATTGACTAATGCACCATATTCTATGAGCAGCTTGGCAATGTCATGGCAGCCATAACAGGAGGCAATATGCAGTGGAGTGACATCCGCAACATTGATTGATGCCCCATTTTCAACAAGCAGCTTGGCAATGTCCAGGTGGCCATACTGGGAGGCCAAGTGTAGGACAGTCAGGCCATGCCAGCTAGGCCCATTGACTGACACCCCATGTTCTATCAGCAGCTTTCCAAGGTCAAGGTGGCCACGCTCAGAAGCAAGGCGCAGCAGAGTCTGGCCATCCTCCTGAGCAACATTGACTGACGCACCATGTTCAATAAGCAGCCTTGCAATGTCAAGACGACCATACTTAGAGGCAAGGTGCAATGGACTCTGGTCATCTTTTCCAACCATATCAGCTGATACACCATGTTCCATGAGCACCTTCACAATGTCAAGACGGCCATACTGGGAGGAAAGGTGCAGCAGAGTCTGGCCATCCTCCTCAACATTGACTGATGCTCCATGTTCAACAAGCAGCTTTGCAATGTCAAGGTGACTGTTTGAGGAGGCAAAGTGCAGTGGACTCTGGCCATGCTTTCCAGTTGTATCAACTGATGCACCATATTCTATAAGCAGCTTTGCAATATGCAGGAAGCCACACTGGGAAGCGAGATGCAGTGGAGTCCAGCCATTCCTCTCTATAACATCCACTGATGCCCCACGTTCAACAAGCAGCTTGGCAATGTCAATCTTGTTGTACAAGGATGCAAGGTGCAGTGGAGTCTGACCATTCTTATTAGGAACATCGAGTGAAGCTCCATGTTCTATAAGCAGCTTTGTACTGTAAAGGTGGCCACTTGAGGAGGCAAGATGCAATGAAGTCCAGCCGTTTTCCTCCAGAACATCAACTGATGCACTATGTTCCATGAGCAGCTGTGCAATATGCAGGCAGCCATACTGGGAAGCAGAGTGCAGCGGAGTCCAGCCATTCTCCCCCATAGCATCAACTGTTGCCCCATGTCCAACAAGGAGCTTGGCAATGTCAAGCTGGTTGTGCAAGGACGCAAGGTGCAGCGGGGTCTGACCACTCTTTCCAGAAACATTGACTGATGCTCCCTGTTCTATGAGCAGCTTGGCAATACAAAGGTGGCCATAGCAGGAGGCAAGTTGCAGTGGAGTCCAGCTATTCTCCTTAGCAACATTAACCAGTGCTCCATGTTCAACAAGCAGCTTGGCAATGTCAAGGTGGCCATTTGAGGAGGCAAGGTGCAAAGGGGTCCACCCATCATGTCCAGCAAAATTGACCAATGCCCTATGTTCTATGAGCAGCTTGGCAATGTCAAGGTGGTCATTTGCAGAGGCAAGGCGCAATGGGGTCCAACCATCATTTCCAGAAAAATTAACCAATGCCCCATGTTCTATGAGCAGCTTTGTAATTTCAAGGTGGCCGTAGCAAGAGCCAAGTTGTAGTGCAGTCCAGTTATTCTCTTTAGCAACATTAACCAGTGCTCCGTGCTCAACAAGCAGTTTGGCAATGTAAAGGTGGCCGTAACAGGAGGCAAGTTGCAGTGGAGTCCAGCTATGCTTCTCAGTAACATTAACCTGTGCTCTGCGTTCAGCAAGTGGTTTGGCAATACAAAGGTGGCCGTAGAAGGAGGTAAGGTGCAGCGGAGTCAAGCTATTCTTCTTAACAACATTAACCAGTGCTCCATGTTCAACAAGCAGCTTGGCAATGTCAAGGTGGCCATTTGAGGAGGTAAAGTGCAATGGAGTCCAAATATTCTTTCCAGCAAAATTGACTGATGCACCATGTTCAATGAGCAGCCTTGCGACATCAAGATGGCCATACATGGAGGCAAGGTGCAGTGGACTCTGGCCATCTTTCCCAGCCACATTGACTGATGCCCCATGTTCTATCAGCAGCTTTGCAATATCCAGGCGGCCATACAGAGAGGCAAGATGCAGCAGAGTCTGGCCATTCCCGTCAACAATATTGACTGATGCCCCATGATCTATGAGCAGCTTTGCAATGTCCAGGTGGTGAGACAGGGAAGCAAGATGCACTGGACTCTGGCCATCCTTGCCCGCCTGATCAACCAATGCACCATGTTCAATGAGCAGCTTTGCAATGTCCAGCCAGCCATACAGACAAGCAAGATGCAGCGGACCCCAGCCACTCTCTTCTGCAACATTGGTTGATGCCCCATGTTCAACAAGTAACTTGGCTATGTAAAGGTTGCCATTTGAGGAGGCAAGGTGCAGTGGAGTCTGGCCATTCTTTCTAGCAACATGGACTGATGCCCCATGTTCTATGAGCAGTTTTGTGATGTCAAGGTGGCCGTTGGAGGAGGAAAGGTGCAACGGAGTCAATCCATTCCCATCAATAACATCAACTGGCACCTTCCTATCAACAAGCAAAGCCAACACCCCTCTTTGAAATCCTATGTGTGTGCACATACATATTGCTGGTATTTCCTCATCATTCCATCTCTTTCTGTAATATTCCTGTAATTTACACAACACAGTGTATTGGCTACTTCCATCCTCAAGCAGATGCATTGTTGTTGGGATTAGCTGCTCCTGATATGTTGCATCACAGGACTGCAAGTGATTGAACCAGTGTTGAGAAGCATATGTTGCAAGTGGGTACTTGACCTCAATATCCCGAGTTATAACATGATTTCTTTCCGAAAACACAAGCAGATAACGGACACAAGTTTGTGTGATGAACTTTTGTGAGATACTTGTACTGATATCAAAAATTGATGCATGCTCTTGATAAAACTCTTGGGAAAGGACATAGTCTCGCACAGAAGAGTGTGCAAAACTGATTAATTCACGGCGATATTCATTGGTGTTTATCACAATGAGGCCGTCAAGGATGTTGAAAAGTCTTGAGTTACCTGACCGTCTTTGAGGGTGATAGACTGATGTCTTAAGATCGGAAAAGTCAAAATTGGCCAGGTCCAAGCGAAAAGCAAGAGCATCTGCAAGCTCCTCTGGTGATAGCTCTCTCCGTGAAAACACAAGCCACCGAAGTATTGCTTGAATGAAAACAGATGGCAGTCTTGGCTCCTCCTTTGCACGTTTTAGGAAACGGCTGTAGATGCTGAAGAGATCAGCTGGCAGAACTCCAAGGATCTCATCCCATTCATCCTCCCAATGACAATGACCTAGCTCAATGATGAAGCAAGCTGCCATGCGGAACCTGCATGCATGCTTAGTTTAGGCTGAGGCTTTACGTAAATCGGACTCACATTCCATTGCTCTGTTTCACAATTTGATTGGTGACTGTTTGGGCATGCTTAGAGTCACTGGACATTGCCAAAATCTTGCTGTGAACCAAGGATCTGATGTCTTCATTTAAGATTGATGCATGCAGCTGGATCAAAGGAATGCCCTGGAACCCAGTTTGGAATTGCTGGACAGGCTGACTTGTGAACAGCAGATGTAGGCCCTCTGTGGAAGAGAGCCTGTCCACAAATTCAACAAGAACTGTCCAATCATTCTTTTGGCATTCATCCAGTCCATCCAGAACAATGTACACCTGTCCTAGTTCCCCAATCAAACCCTCAAGTAGTTTTTGGAGATCTTTAACCTGTGGCTGTATTTTTCCATTTCCCAGTGTTTCATGAAATGTTGAAAGAGTCCCACATGGAGTGGGTGACATCTCGGAGAGCTGCCAGACAATTGAGCGCAACATAATGTTCAGGCTCTGTCTGTCATTCCGAAAGTCAAAAAAGAAATATGCAACTTTGTTGCCATTCTTGACAAGTTCGTCAATGAGCGTTGAGCTGTTCATGTCAGCAGAGATAGTGCCTTGCAATGGTCAAATACCTGAGTACACTTTTCCCAGTTCCAGCTGAAAAATTGATCAGATATGAAATGGACTAAAATCAGGCCAACATACAAATTCCCTGGATCCACAAACTGCCTGGTGTCTTGGTCCAACTAATGAGCTGATCATGCTGAAGCAGCCAAGTCCCAGTATCCTTGTAGCGCAACTCTTGCAGCTGATGCTGTCTGTCCTGTGTATTGGGAGGATTTCCCAACCACTTGTACAGATCATCATTGGATCTATACAAAGATGAGACCAAGATCTATGCTGAGAGAAAATATGATTAACCCTTGGATACTGCTATCACACAATGATTAATCAACTTTACCGCAATGATGCCAAAAAAAAGCTTACACATTGACAACGGGGTTCCCTCCAGCACCACCAGTACCCCCCATGTCATTTCCTGCTCCACCAGTGCCCCCTGGGCCACCTATAGACACAGATTATGATCCATTAGGATCCCACTCTTTCACATTTGACACACCATAGACATTCACATTCCCACCTCTCCCTAGTCGGTGAGTGTCAGACATCATGAAGCTGATCTGCATATTGTCATCCTACGGAGCGGGAAAGCAAAGAGCGCTGCTCACAACAAGCAGAGAACTCCGAAAGGTGATGGTAGGAAGCAACGAGGATGCCAGCGTGCAGGCACAAATCAAACTTTCTCATGATCCAAGGAAATTCCAAATCGGGAATGATTACAGCAGTTCCTGTAAATAATGTCAATCACCATTTTTTTTTTCGCGTCTTCGCAAAATGGAAATTTTGTGTAACTCCCCTTTGTCTCGTGTCTCTTGCCCTCGCAAGGCTCGCGGTACTCAAAAGGAGGTCATTTCAAGTGAATATGAGTTATATAGAGTAGATTCAATGCGTATGAAAGAGTCATCTACAGTGGAATTATCGTGCAAAGATCGGCCGCCCTCGCGTCCCCGACTACTCCCCTGCAAGTCCACTCCCGCAATCCCTGCAGCGTTGGGCTCTCACAAGCGCTGAGCAGGAACCCTGAAAGGACGACGCCACCGGCCACTGCACAAAAGACATCGTCACATGGGTCGAAGTGAGGCAGTGAGGGACGAAGGAGTCGGAAGGTGAGGTGCAGGCCAAGCAAACCCCGCCTTGCGCTCGCCTCTCGCAGCGTGGCCCGCGGGTTGCAGGATGGTAACGCGCCCGGCGGCAGGAGGCAGGGCGTCAGGGATGCTGAGAATCCCAGGTCCGTGCGCACGCAAGACTGCGCGCCAGCCTGCTGTCCGATGTCGTCTGATTCGTCGAAGCCCGCCGAGCCTTGAGTATGCATAGTATCATAGTATGGAGTAGTCCGTGGTTGAGAGCGGCACGGGCTTGTGCAGAATGGGAATGGCCGATAGGACATTGAGCTGCGGCCGAGGACCAGGCGCGTAGGATACACACCTGACGGTCAATGCTCGATTCGACACGATCCCTGGATAATTTCCATCTCCCGTTGTCCTACGGCTTCTCTGGGTCTTCACATAGTCTTGGATGAGGCCGATGGTGGGTGTGGGGCCAGGATACCGGTGCGAAAGCGAGGTACGATTACGGTGTAATTGAGGCCCGTGGCACCCGTCTCAGCGGTAGAACGGCGGCGACATGCCTCTAAGACACCCGAAGGCCTCACAGAGGCTCCTGTGCGCCGATTTGAGTGGTGGGAGACAGAGAAGACTCGAGACGACAAGCAAGAAGGCTAAATTGCCTTTTTTGGTAACACGCGAAAAAAAAATGGTGATTGACATTATTTGCAGGAACTGCTGTAAATTTTGCAACGAAAAAACTGTACAAGACGGAGCTGGCGACAAGTAAACGAGAGAGGTTAAAGAGTACCATCCGAGTACGGGATACTAGCATCGGAGCATTCCACCTAATCATCCACGCCGCATACGGAGTGTCGAGACTCGAGGGTCTGTCAAAGGGACTACACGCCGCACGGACACGGGAACGATGCGGTGGGATATGATCTCGACCCTTCTCGACCGGGCCATAGTACAGGATGAACCCGGAGAGGAAGAGTGTGATCACCGGCGAGGCGGCCGTGGTGTAGTGGAACTTGCCCGCCAAAAACGAGGGAAGCAGAGAGGAGGGATCCGGAAGGAGGGTGTCCATGGTGATCTCGAAGACGTTCGAGTAGCGCTACTTGCGCGTGGAGCGCGGCAAGCGGGAGGGAGAGCATCAGGGAAGCTTCGCTTAGAGATACAGCACATATCGCCATGCAGCACATCCCACCGATGGGACAAGATGCGGCATGCCACACATCCCTTCCGGCGCCTCGGCGTATCAAGCTCGGTGCAAGCTGCGAGACGGATGCATCCGGCATAATGTAGGTGTAACCCTCGAATATCAAGCAGACATTGTATTCAATTGCTCAGATTACACAAGCGACATGTAAGTCGTCCCCAGGGTCGAAAGAGATGAGGACGACGTCGTGGAGGACCATGTCGTTGGTCTGATACAAGAGAAACGGCCGCGGCCGCCCCCACAGGGTTGCGGATACACGGCTGTCGATGGATAGCGAGAAATCTGCAGACGCTATCAGCCAAGATCGAGGAGGACGGGAGAAAACACAGACCCCTGAATCATATTCAGCGGCGTACTAGGCGTCGGCGGCCGTAAGAGCGGAGACATAGTACGCTGGCGCTCGAGTGCTGCTGGGACCACACGCACGTCGTCGTCGACAGACTAGCACGAGGGGATATATCCGGCGCGCGAGCGATTAGATGGGTGCAGCTGCGCCACTGTTACTCCCAGCACTGGCGGAAAGCGCGTGGTGCCCAGGGGATGCTTGATCGGGTCTTGGTCTAGCGTGGCTAGGGAGACGTGTCGGTCGAGGAGCGAGACCGGACGGACCACAAAAAAGGACGTCGGACGAGGGCAACGGCGGGCAGAGTATGCTGCACCAGAGGCGACTGCTGGGGTCTTCGGGATGGTGATGGGTGCAACGCAACGGAGGCGGTTACGTCAGCTCTGGTGGTTCTGAACCTGCGTGCCCCGAAGGTCCCAGACTTTGTTTTCCGCTTCTCCAAGCTTTTCAGCCTCGACTTGGCGTCCATGGTGTGCCCGCGGAAGATCTTGCCCGCGGCGCGATGGTCAGATGCGAGGACATCCGAGGGGGCCGGGGAATCTTGCCCGACTCCACTTGGTTGCCAGTTACGATATCGCGTGGAGGAGGCGGACGGGAATCTGCGTCTCCGAAGGAGAGTCGTCGTGTGTAGCGAAGCGGGACATCGGCGCCAATAGGCGTGAGCTGAGGCGAGGAGGGACGCGCTGAGCGGGGTAGTGGCGAGATAGTACTCCAGAGCTGTTTTGAGTGTCTCCGTCTCGAGCTGGTGGACGATTCATAAACAGACGCGGGGCAAGCCAGCAGTGGACACACGTACGTCGTTACCTGCTCCAGCTCAATGCCTCCGGTCCCCTCATCTTGGTGTGGATTCAATGGATCTTGCGCGGCGTCTTCTTGTGCGTGAGCTGTGTCGAGCCATGAAATCTGAATGATGCGAGTGAGATTCCGAAGGGTCGTCGGACATGGAAGTGCGAACCATTGGGACCCTACGAAGGCGTCATACGCGCCGCAGAGGGTGTGGGTCATAGCATGGCTTGAGTTGTCGACATTGGGAGATAGTGACAGCCCGTCGGAGACAGATAGTCGAGCCTGTCTTCAGGGTGTCCTCGTGGGTGTGGCACAGGGGATGAGCCATTGGATGGGTACGTCGACACTGGCCACATGGAAAATGAAATCCGGAGAAAATGACAGCCGCGGCTGCAACGACATGTCGACATGGTGAGCCCAGGACTTGGTGTGACAAATGCGGGAACCCACCGGAAGCTTTGCTTTTCGCATTCACCACGGCGTTGAGGCTTGCGAGGGCTTGCGACTGAGAGGACTGTGGCGGCAGTGACGGCGCTTTTTGATCCGTGATGACTCTGTACCCGACACTCATCAAGCTGAAGCACTTCGGGCCAATCCTCTGGGAGTTTCTCTGTTTCCAAGACTTGACTTGAGGAGACCTCTTGGATCTACATAAGTATTGTGCCTGCATATGACAATCCCGCACGGCGCAGACTTGACGCAGGAAACCCGACTCCGAAACGTTCAAACTTCGCGGCGCGTGCAGGTTTCGTCTGACTTCTGAAGCCCAGAAATGCTCATGTTTGGATAGCAATAGGCTATCTCTCCTCCAGCCTCCAGGAATCGGCACCTCTTGAGACCCCTCGCCACGCGTGTTATGATTGGCATTTTGGAAGCTGCCTGCGCCGTGTTTAATGCTCGTAACCAGTGAGTGACTGGGATTTTCGAGCTTGAACACTCACCAACTCCTCGCTACTAGGCATGTGGTACACCAAATCCGAGGCAATGCTGCGATTTGGGCTTGGTGAGCACCCCACTCGCACAGATCTCCGTCCCTGAACCAAAACACCAAAAGGCTTCCAACAAGTGACTCGGACTCACGGAGCGAAGCGCTCTCCGGGCTGCGTATCATGTTCCTCGTTCTCGGATGCATGACGGCAGCTGCTGGAGTTTGGGCACTCATGTATACTTATGCCCGCCCGACTCACCCATGGACATGTCTTGGCCCACCGAGGCTGAGAAACGCGCCGCCATCCAACGAGTCCGGGTCAACCAAACTGGTATCAAAAACACACATTACAAGTGGAAGCAACTGCGCGAACTTGTCGTCGATCCGCAAATATGGTTGCTGACGTTCCTCATCGTCGTCGTACGTACACCAACTATTTCGTTACCGCGCTAAAACTGGGGCAGACATCCCTCACCTCCGGCGTCATCTCTTTCTACTCGACCACCCTCTTCCACAACTTTGGCTTCTCTGCACTTCGGAGTTCATTGTTGAACATGCCGAGCGGCGCGGTGTCCCTGCTCTCATGTCTGGTTACCGCGTATCTCGGGCACAAATACAACAATCGCGCGTTATGCACGACCGTGTTCTGCTGCCTCGCAGCCATGGGTTCTACTCTAATGTCCTTCCTCCCTGCATCGCAGCGCGCAGGGCTGCTAGCAGGAATCTACCTGGCGAACATGGTGAGCTCCTCCTTCCTTCCTGCTTATCTCATCGACTCAATGTGAACCCTCGCAGCAAACCGTAACCCTCTTCCTCGTCTTCTGCCTAACAACAGCCAACGTCGCCGGGCACACAAAACGCGTAGCCGCCAACGCACTCATCAACGGCGCCTTCTCCCTCGGCAACATCATTGGCCCACAACTCTTCCAAGCTAAAGACGCGCCCCGATACATACCCGCCAAAATCGTACTCCTCGTCACGCAGATTGCTACAGCCGTCATCGCAGCGGCGCTGCGTGTGTATTATGGGTATCAAAATCGTTTGAGGGATGAGAGGGAGAGGAGGGAGAGGGAAGCGGGGGAGGGCAAGGAGGTGGTGGTTAATATCGAGTGGTTGAATCGCATGTGTTTTTTCTGTTCTTTTCTTCGTTCGCTGATTTATTGAATACGCGGAGTAATGCCATGATGATGTATTTTTACGATACAATACTCAGTACTTGTACAATCTTAAGGCCTTTGTCAAAGACTTCTACCCATCCACCACAAGGCCCTGATTAAATTCCCATGTTCAATCCCCAAGACGCCATTGTCTATGGCGTGTCGGATGGCGTCCACAGTATATGCATGCGCGGTAACTGAAGATTCAAGCACGTCGAAAAAGAAATGGTCGGCCACCCACCCATCTGCCTACACGTCGTCGTAATGGCCCGGATTTCTTCAGCGGTGTATTGAATGGTTTCGATTGCGTCGGTCTCAGACGCAACCCCTCCTCCAACCATTATCTTGATGACTGCAAGTGACTCGTGAGCTTTCTGGGTGACAAGGAAACGAAAGGAAGGAAAGACTCACAATCCGCCCCAGCCTTGAGTTCCTCCCGAGCAGCCTTGAGAACTTCCGGAACGCCGTCGGCGACACGGCTCAAGCCTACAGCATGGCCGCCACAACACCCGGTGCTGGAGGCCCCACCGGATACACCTGGGCTCGAATCTCCGTGTCCGCCTTTGAGCATTGGTTAGTTGACCCCAATTCAAACGTTCCTTGATTCGATCGGCAAGAGGCTACACACCCGTCTGTGAGCGCTTTGCCGCATTGGATGAGCCGCGGCCCTTGGATGAGTCCTTCAATCGCCAGCGCGATCCTCCTTGAGGCGCCGCCCGTATCGCGGACGGTGGTGAATCCTCTCAGTAGCATCGCTGCACATGTCGAAGTAAGCAACTAGTTTGATTTCAAAGGCGAATGAGGTACCATTCAACACGTACGCCGTGCGTAACTTCATGAGACAGTAACTGTACCTTCACGCCAGGAACGGCCGTCGCGTGGACATGGCAGTCAATCAAACCCCTTGAAATTGGAAGAGTTGGATAGCCTGGAGGAATGTTACAGCTCCAGAAAAACTCACGGGCACACATACGCTCCCTTCAAATCCACAGTCTTGATATCATCGTCGGATTTGCGCGCCTCAGAAGGTCCAACAGAGACAATCTTCCCGTTCTTAATGAGAATCGTTTGGTTTCCGCTCAGCAGGGAAGCGGTCGACGGCTGCACGACGCGAGCGTTGGTGAGAATGAGGTCCTCCGGTGGTGCCTTGATCCATGGCTTAATGGCGAGTCTCGGGAGGCTGCCGAGTGGATTCATCGTCAGTGGGTGCAGGAGGAACGATTTACAGACACGTACAGGCTTGGACGAGTTTCAATCGGTGCGTTTGGGTGGAGCTGCATGAGCGTGGAAGACAAGATAAGATTACTTCCTGATGCCGTGATGTCGGATCATTCTCCTGCAGTGGTTGCGATTTTGGTTGAATTCAGCACTTACCATAACACAAGATTGTCAGACTGAGTGAGTGTTGCAAGGATTCGGTCACTCCGTGCTAGTGGGTGTGGGTGTACAAAAGGATGTGAAAAATCAATGTGGTCGGGCGGAAGTTGACATGCCGTCAGTGGTTGTTGACCTCTGCTCCAAATCATCCGCAGAGCTCCTTCGGCTCTACCTGGAGCGGTCGGCGCCGTGTGACATTGAGATCACTCTGCGCGCCATGGACGACCTTCCGGTGCCGAAGGGCCTCCAATATCTCAGTCCCCATATCGCTCGCATTGCGCGATTGACCATCGTCGTCCGGACCCACCAAGCTTTGGACACTATTCTTGCTTCGTTCCGCAACGTCGCCATGCCCTCCTTGGAGAACCTCGACATCGAAAGCCACCGCGATATCGACCTGTTGGATATGTCCCCGCTCAATTCGCCAAACATTACCTCCCTCAAAATGACCCGCTGCACTCCCGCCTTCCCACCACCTCAATGGATGGTCGCACTGACCCACCTCCATTTGAAAAACAACCCCTACCCAGTTCGCGAGACCTCGGATATTTTCCGATTCATGACCACCCAACTCCCCTCACTGATTTATCTCTATCTTGACCTGACCAAAGGAGCCTTTGGATCGGGAAACGGGATCGTCTATCAGTCCCTCGCACATGTTGAATTGGTGTTCCACGAGAGCGAGACAAATGCCTTGTTCAATCAACTCGCGTCCTTCGACACGCCACATCTCACTCACCTCAGCCTCCATCACATTCACGGAGATCAGTTCTCTTGTCTTCTCGACTCCACCCAGCCAGCATCTCGGTTGACGTTTCCTGCTGTTACTTCGCTCACGTTGGCGAATCTGGACGGCAGAGATTGTCATTGCGAGGCGGTTGCCGATTTTGGCGACGACTAGTGTTCACCACGGGTTTGGCGACCCGGTCCGGGTCGCGGGTACGGGCCGCCCGGGTACGGGTTCGGGTCGAGATTCAACAACCCGGTCCAACCCGGTGACCCGTTTTCAACCCGTGGGCCGGGAAAATGGTTCTATAGGCCGTTGGATTGCCCTGCTCCAAGGGTCTAGAATGCAGCGGCACAATTATTCTACTTATCCAGAGCACGCCCAAGCACGCCCAGAGCCAATTGTCAGCACCATCAGCGGCAATCACTGCGGCGGGATCCTCCTCACAAGCTCGGTTACTTACCTGAGGTTACCTCAGAGTCGAAGACAATGATTGGGACAAGCTCAACATTGAAATATGGTCAAGCACGAGTTGCGGGACGTCTTCGAGATGTCCAAGGCCGCGTACGACGACTGATGGTCGTGACGGGTCAACGGGTCCACGGGTCACCCGAGACCCGCCGTCGCCCGCGGGTGAAATGGCGGGTAACCCGTACAGGGGGTGCGGGTCGGGTCGATTCGCGGGTACGGGTGCGGGTCGTCGTTGGACTACCCGCGGGTGACCCGTGGTGATCACTAGCGACGACTACAGGCCCATCACCACCCCTCCTCGGCTCTTTCCCGTCATTTCCTCCCTGACGCTCATCCGCGAGTGTTTTACCCCGCGAATTGTGTCAGACCTATTGGGTCCCGGCTCGCAGCCGTGGCCGCAATTGGTCTTGCACTTCGACCCATGGCGGCAGACGTAGAAAACCTGTACAAGGCTCTCCAGGAAGTCGTGCGCTGGAAACGAAGCCAGCAAGAGCCGCTCCCGACATTCAAGCTGTCTCCAACCTTATTCGAGCGGGAATTTTGGGCAGAAAATGGGGTGGTCGTGGAGTTGTTGGAAGAGCCTAGCATCATTGGAAGTGGTGTGTGACAGTGCGTCGAGTTGTTGGGTTTTTTTCGATGCCGATCTGAGGATTGTTTTACAGCTTCGTTGAATCTGACTGTGCAACTTCTTTGAGTGTCAAATTGTAAAGCGTGCTATCTCTTCTCTTCCTTGTCCTTGGCGAACTTGAATCCGTTGGGACGTATGTACCTCACCCTTACCGATTCAACATTATTAAACCCGCTGTCTCCGACGGATTTCGGGTTCAGTTGCACAACAAAAACGTCGAAGAGTGGATATACTACAGTCTACAGCAGAGGTCACTTGAAGGGAGTTGAGAGAAAAGTATTCGCGCGTCAGCAAGGTCAGTCTATGCCCTGTGGTCAATGACTCGGACGGCAGCTCGGCAGAATTTCGAGGAACGCACCTATTAGTTGCAACTATAATCAGAGCAGAGTTGACTAGAAGGGGGTTTTAATCCATGGTCAGCCCGGGTAATTCTGTATGGTCAAGAACGTTAACGACAGCTCGACAGAATTCCTAGAAACATACCTATTCAGATCCACAGTCTTTTGCACAACCACCTATCGGCCTGCAATGTGGCCCTGACCCCAGCTAGCAATGACAACTCCAAACCATCCGTTCGAAGTGTCTGAAATTCGTAGAGCGACGTGTGGTCGGGTACTTGTTCCATTGACAGAACGAGCAGCGTCGCAGCCTTGAGGGCAGGTTCAGGTGCTCTAACACGGCGGGCGTTGAGCATTTTAACGTAGAGGCCGTAGCCGGTGGGACTCGACGGAGCCTCGAAGTGAATCGCTGACAGTCGTGAAGCTACTGGCTGCGTGAGGAGGGTGCAATATTGATTGGCGTTGGCGTTGTCGAGAATTATGAGCTCTGTAATGGATGGATGGGCCCGTAAGATTAGCATGATGGCTTGGGGATGCATCGTCCCCTCAAATCAAAGGCTTCGTAGGGAGCACGCGGAACGAGCAATGAGAGCTGAGATGGATTCGTGGTAATATTCTGGGGCATCGGTCTGCAGTGTGTGGACTGCGACTTGTTCCAACGCCGGCGCCTTCAGGTAGCCTAGAATCGAGGCGTCGCTGACATACATGCGCCTGAGACGCGGCAGAGAAACCTTGTCCTCGAAACTCGACCAAGTGCCGCCGAGCGAAACCAGGATACGGGCCTCGACAAGATGGGGCAGGGAATGCAGAATCTGACCATGAATTTCCCAACGAGCATCCAAGTCATACTGGGTAATGTGGTGATGCGTGGGGAGCGGTACTGGGATGAAGTCAAATACGCTGGACACTCCAACGTTGACCAGACACGGCGCTTCTCGGAAACACTCGATAGAACCGACGCCACCCTGGCTTCGGGGGGAGTCCCACTCCAACCATAGCCTGCGGAGCACCGGAAGCTTGCCGCTCAGCGCAATCAAGCAAGGGACCAAAGCACGGGTCAACCGAAGGCAAAGTTCTTCCCAACGAAACGAGTAGTCGGATAGGAATCTAAACAGCTGGGTTTGTTGGGTAGGAGTACGGTCTTCGCGCCCGTAGAAATGGATTTTGAGACCTCGCGCTCGTTGGACCTGAGTCTGAATCACCGCCGAAGGAGGGAGGAAACCAGCTGCATCGACGTGGATCATCGACCATAGAGAGTGGTTCGAGATGCAAATGCTCCTCCAACGACTGCTGATCCACGTCAACACCTACGGACTGCCCTTCGCACTGGGCTTGTACGTCGGAGCCTTGACATCCTCGGTGGTGGGCAACGACCACGCGAAGATCTGGCAAAGAATCTCGGGTGGTAGTCGCCTCACGGGGGACAGAATTCCGACGTTCCTTCTGCGATACTCTGATACCAATTCGCGTTCCCTCGCTAGCACCTTCACCCGGTTCTCCAGACGCGAAATCTCGTCGTCCAAACAAGCGATATGCCCGTCAGCTTTGGATACGACTTGGCGGACGTAGTTTCTGTCGGAGTCTTGCGGTGCATCGTTCGTGTTTATGAGGATGGAATGCCGTGCAAGAGTCCCAACGTTGCTGGCGATGACCAGTGTCGAGTCGAGCTCGTCGAGCCTGTTTGACAAGGCTCGGCATTGAGAGCAGCGGAGGGCCATCTAGAGTTGAATGTGAGTTAGATAGCAGCAAGCAAGGATAGACACAACTGGATGGTGGAGAAGAAGAAGATGGGCAAACAACTGCACACGACGTCGGATCAAAAATCGCAAACCCAAAGAGGAAGTGAGAATTCAAAGGCATGGATTCTGAAGGCGGCGACCCCAGCACGGTAATCAGAGACATTAATGGTGTAATCGAACTCCTATCGAGAAATGAGGGTATTCTACGCCGAACCAAAAGCATGAGCGTCAAAGAACGGCAATATTCCATCCTCCGTCGCATTAAAGGGCGCCGGCACACCTCCCGAGTCCAAACCCAACGTACTCGGCCAGAAATGCCCCAGATTGTCCACCGTAAATCCACTGACGACCGCATCTCTACTTTTCTCGGAGCAATTCGATGTCTTGACAGTTGTCTGTGTGTATGGATGCGACACGGACGCGAATATGCCTAGGGAAGGGCCAGCGTCAGGTGGGAGGTCAGCGCATCCGTTGCGGTCTGCCCAGGCCTCGCGGTACTGTGTTATATTCGGCGTCGCATCTGCGTCTTGGTCACACGAGGAAAATACGAGAACAAAAAACATACATTCAGTCCTGCCTTGGCTATCCGCCGCCTGTCCGTCAAATGGGATGATCTTGTCTGCTAGCCCGTGGAAGTTGATAATGGGCACGGAACGCCCGGGGTTACAATCTGCGGGGTTGGCTCCGGCGTACAGCGCTGCCGAAACAGGTGCAAAGGCGGCAAAAAGCTCTGCTGTAGCGGGGGTGCAGGCAAGCAGGTTGGTGAATCCGCCACCGTTGCTCTTGCCCGAGGCGTAGAACCGATTCGAGTCAAGACAGAGATTGTCGGAGAGCAATTGAACCATTTGTTGGGTGAAGGCAATCTAAATTATCCTATGAGAGATGATGGCGGGGAAAGTGTAAGCACATACGTCGTCAACACCGGGCTGGAGTTCGATTTAGAATGGAAATACGAACAAGAAACACATACTGGGGAGTAGGGAGCTCCCTGCCAAGCACGAATGATTTCGTTCCCATTCTTCCCTGGCCTGGACGAAAGAACTAAGCAAAGAACGTCCATAAACAATTTCGTATCTCACCCAAACTGTCCATTAGGATAAACGGCAACGATACCCTGGAAGTAAATCTGTTCAGCTTTGTCATTCAATTCCGCACGACCACTCACCCGGCCGTTGAGAGTCAAACCAGCAGCTGAAAACCCCGTAATCAATTCTTGCCGAACATCGTTGGCCTTGTAGCCGTGAAAAGACACGACCAGCGCATGCGGAAGAGTTGGACAATAGGCAGTGGGGATGTGTACGAGGAATGACCGGTCGCCAAGGGTGACATTCGCGTGGTTCTTGTGGTCGAATTGCCATGACGTTTGGTTAACGCTGCATCCCAGAGTCGCATTACTTGGGGTTTGAGAAGGAGTGAGCGGTGCCGCTGGGACTGCTTGTCCCCGTGTACAGCGGTGGGGAAGGGCCTTGACCGAGAGGATGAAGAGGGCAAGATATAGAAAATGCATGAAAGGGTCCTGAAGTTAGTCAAAAAAGTGGGAGGGAGGAAAAGGGAATGTCTAAAAGAAAAGTTGGTGGGGCGTTAAGCGGTGAAACGGCGGAAACAAGTCACAAGAGAGCCCCTGTGTTTTCCTGACAGGCCATCGGTACCAGGAGGCTGTAAATGAGAAATACTTCATGAATTCCAAGCCACGTCGCAAATTTCTGTACAAGTGTAAGCACGCAATACCGGCTTACTAGGGTTGTGCGCTGGCGGATGTAGTACTTACTACACGACGGCTATGAGCTGTTGACGAGCTGGGACTGGACTTGGACCGGACTCGGAGATTGTGGCGGTCGGGAGCTCACAGTGGTCGGCGATCAATACCTCACCTGATGGCCGGTCACTGCTTGCCTCTTGCCACACGCAAACCACATATGGCTGCCTCTCCACCGCCTATCCTCCGTCTTCCAGACGAACTGCTCATCGAGATCGCAGCTGCGAAACCCCAGAACTCGCTCCCTCCAGAGCATCCGTCGGAATGCACTGTGAAAAACGGAAGGCGCGAATTTCGCACTAGCTCACAGCGAATTTCGCATTTCACCCCATTTTGCGGCGAAATAATTTTTTCACGGTGTGGGGCGAAAATGTCAGGTCACCCCATTGTCGGGTGAAATGAGATTTCACCGTACCTCTGGAGCGAAATTCACCCAATATTCAAAGTACGTCAATTGCGTGTATTAATCAAATCTGCCCTCTACGATCACCACTGTTCTGACCACGGTGTCAGAGAGCAAGCTAGATGAGGAGGTTAGCAAGAAGAGGGACGGGGCGAGTGTGGAGTTGGTGAGAGTTCGTGGAGTAAGTACTTAAAATGAAGTCATTTGATCGAATGTCACATACGTCACGCTACTCCACTCTTTGCTCTTACTCCCATCTCCGCGACCATGCCCTCTCTCCATTCTCACCTGCACACGCAGCCAGACCACTCTCTCCCAACCTAGGTGTCTGCTTGAGCCCAGCATGTCCTGCCCAGGTCTGCCACGCAAGCTCTTTTGCGGCAGAGGCCGGGCCGGCTTAACGGAACTTGGAAGTGCCTCAAGCGATGCCCAAACAGGGACTGGCTGACCGTCAATCGCCACGGGGACGCAGAGGACATTCGGGAACTAAGATAGAGGGCGTGAGATCCCCGCACCCTTACATAAGCAGCCATCACCGCCAACCCGCAGCTGAAATGGGAGGGTCCTGCCGGCACTTCAGGGTCATTTTCTCAATACAATATATAGTATAGACCTGTATCTTCACTTCCTATTGACCAGATCCCTGAAAGATGAAAAATTGGGGGAGTTGATAGGGCCACAATATTTTCGACTTTTTTGTGTTTCTACCCCATTTTCAAGGCCACTGGAGCATTTTCGATGAAATTCATGTCGCGAATTTTGCCGCTGCACAGCCACCACGTGACCACCGGATCACTCGAACCGCTGTCAGCAAGCAGCTTACATGAGGCTTTGATGGGCTTCAAGGGTTGTGGAGATGGCCTGCTGGCACAGTGCCCGGGATTCAAATGCGAAGCTGGAAAGACTGATTGCTGCTGCAGAAGAATTCTTTTTTTCCAACCTGATTTTATCAACCAGAAGCCGGCTCTTCAGGAACTTGTTGAGAGCCGTGGCCACATCTGTGACTTCTATCCAAAATACCACTGTGAACTCAACTTCATTGAAATGTACTGGGGGGCTGCCAAGTACCGCTACCGGACAACCTCCAGAACTACAAACATGGAGGAGATGGAGAACAATGTCAAGAACTGTCTGGATGATGTTGAACGGCTCTCAATTATTTGGTGAGTGCTTTGTGAGTTTAGTTTGAAAGAGTTCCATTAACCCCAGCAGTTGTGCCAATCGTTCAGCCCGTTTCATTTCGGCATATGCACATGGCTTGACAGTCGGAGATCTCACCTATGTCAATCGGAAGTACAAGGGGCATCGTATCTTGCCGCCCTCAATGATTGCAGAGATTAAGGCCTTTATTATGATTGACCGCGGTGGACAAAAATCATTTAGTTTTTTCCGGGCCTGTTTTTTTGGTCTCATGTTGTAGATTGATGTATATCTTTGAAGATCTACATCTTTCTACATAAATCCCCAAATTTGGGGTTCTTTTTTTGTGCAGCTGTACATTTTTTCAGTGAGACATCAGAGAAACACATAGATCTGTGTAGATCGAGTGGTTCCGTGGAAACACACAGATCTTCAAAGATCATCATTGTGTGTCTTTTTTTTTGCTGAGGGCCTCTTTATTTTGTAATATCCCAATGTTGGCCGGACTCTGCATCAGGCCGATGTGATGCCCGATGCCCGGCATCACGGCTTCTAGAAGCTGCCCTTCTTTCTTGATGTTTACATCAACCTGCCGGGGACATCCATCAGAAAATCAAAGGCATCTGGTTGCCGGCTCGGCAATTGGGGAAAAAAAAAGAGACATCAGGATGTAGATCCACACCTGCTAGTCTTTTTTCCCCTTCACTGACCTTTTTTTGTTTGAATGACATCCAAAAAAAAAGACATCAGAAATAAAAAAGAGGGATCATCTTTGAAGATCTTTGAAGATCTTTGATCACTACGTCATTTTTTCTGTGATGGCTGGCAAAACATGTAGATTCATGGAAATCTATGAAGATCTCTGCTCTGGCTGCACAAAAATGCCACCATCCAGAACAGGACACCATTTTTGTCCACCCTGGACAGTCAAACTTTATAGCAGTCCATACATAGTCAGATTAGGTCCACTTAGTACTTTTCAATCGTTCTGGCTGTCCCAAACCCATTTCTGAACTTTTATTTTTTTCCGAACCTCAGATTTTGCCGTGGGAAAATTACATAACGCTGCTTATATAAGGTGCGGAGATCTCACGCCCTCTATCTTGCTTCTTTTCCCTTCCATGCCTCACATTGACACGAGGTATCTGCAGCTGCTCCCTCGCACTAGGGCGAGCCTAACACAGCGGAGAGCTCCAAATCCGCTCCCGACTTACATACGCGCAATCCTTTGGGCGACGAACGATCACCAAAAGTCGAACGATGTGTGCGTGTACCGTCTGATTCTATTTCGTTGCCGTTGTCCTCATTCTTCGAATGCGCAACACTCTCGTGCCATGCCGTGTGTCCATTCTCGCTATCAAGTTTCCCGTCCGTTCTCACAGTCAAGCCCAGATCGAGGACACCCGCCACCCGTCGACGAGTGTGAATGGCGATGTCGAAGAAGCTGCTTTCAGATGGCGCGGCCAGAGCCTCGATTGAGTTAGTAATTACTGAGTTGACTAATCTTGGCATCACTAGTCACTTTAGCCGACTAGAGGGGCACGTCACTAGTGATGACTATGGCAACTAATTCCAGTATTCCAGCGTTTCTAGGATAACTAGTAGTGGAGAGCTATTGAGTATGCGATCTAAGCTATTATTCTAACGTAGAGACGTGGTCTCGGCCTCAAGAGCAGCCACGGCCGACTTGAAGTCGAAGAACGGCGCGTTCGCCCATGACGCGATCGCCATCTGGGCACGGAAAGCTTGAGAACTCATCGAGTGCTGGTTCCAGCTGACTTGATGCCGGCCTTCTGAGAATGCGCGCTCTGCGTCAACAGACGTAGCTGACAAAATCATCAACAAATGTGGAGGCAGGCTTGAAACGATAACTTACCGGGGCACGAGCAAAAGGATAGCCCGAATCTGGCAAGGTCGGGAGTTGCTATCACCGTTGACCCGGGAGGTGGAGTGAGCCGTTCGTTCCAATATTGGATGACCGTCCCAGAGGGCATCGAAAGCGGGGAGTCCAAATAGGTGTGTATATTATCGGCTTCAGAAGTTGTTGAGTTGTTCGAAACACCTGGTCGGCGGCTGAATCTCCCCGACAGACTCTCAGCAGTGGAAGTCGGAGGAATGGACATCGATGGGTTGGACGCGGTCGGCCCGACGGTCTTGTATGACTCGTTGAAACGCCGCACGACCAAGGAGCGTAAATCGGCAATTTGGGCATCGTCCCACTTGCGCCCACGGAACCACTGCAGTTTCCTATCCAGACACATCACTAAAGATGGTGGTCAGTACTGCTTATCAGACCAGCTCGAGGAAAATACCAATCGCGATACGATATGCTTCGCACTCATCAAGCAACGCAAAATACTTGCGTAGGACCCGGAGTCCCGCGCAGGCAGCGACACGGGTAGTGTCACACAAATCGTGCGCTTCGGTGATGTTGTTTAGCATATAGTCGAGGTCGTCCATGTAGGGGAGGACTTCGGTGATGAGCGGGCGATTTTTGCTTTGGAACATTTGCGAAGGAATGTCGATAACCTGGGATGCATCACCTCTTTGTTCAACAGTCGGTAGTATACTCAGAAACTCACCTCTAATAAAGTCTCGAGTTCGAGTGCGAGCTTCCCTTGCCTCTTGTTGAACGCATACCCGCCGAGCTTGAGGTTCGGGTTCTGGATCAGCTTGTCAACAGCCTTCCCGAGAATGCGACGCGTTTGAAGGCACTGGTACTCCGATCCCCAGCGAGTCGCGTTACGGCGCGCGAGCTCGGTCACGTTCGAGTCCGTTGGTAGTCCAGTTCCTGGGTCGGCCACAATGCGTTGAAACTCAGCGTGGATCACCCGACTATCATGGACTTTCTTGGCAAGCCCTGCGACCTGTTGAGCAGAATATGGGACCATTTCAATCACAAAGATGAGCATAACCGACCTTTGGGAACAGTTTCAACGCGTCTTTTTCCTCCGCCGGGTCGATGTAGACTCCGTCCAGGCACATCTCTGCGATCGTAGCTTGGCGGATAGTGCTGGTTACTTTTCCATCATGTACATCTTGGGCGGTCGGCGGCGCGTCGTCCTCCGGCTCGTGAATTACTTCGGCCAACTCGAGATCTTCGGCGTCCGCGGATGGGTCAGCCTCGCACAAGACGAACTCGTCGGTTTCATCGGGCTCCAGGGAGTCGGCTGACAGGGATGTCGTTCTTTTGACGGAGTTCTTATTGGCCTTGATAGCTTTCTTCCGTCTGGGTTGTTTGAAAAAGAAAGAGATGATCATCTAAAAAACGGATGAGTGGAGGAGATGTACAAATGAAATGGCACACACCTTCGCCACAAGTTGCAAAATATGAAGAAAACAGCGGCCGCGCGCAAGTCTTCTGCGAAACGTTGGTACTTCAATCACCATATGGTCGGCCGTTGTATTGCAGTTTCCCGCATTGTCCATATTGATTAGGTGAAGCTGAACGACGGTGAGATGCCCATTCCGGCTTTACGGAAAGCGGAAACGACGCACAAAGTTTTCGAGACCGTATTTTTTTAGTGTCTCGGCCAATTTCTCCGCGAGATATTTGCCACAGTGCTTCTCCGTCAGGCTGCCAGATATGAGAAGCGACGTGATTGAAATTGAATGAAGACATACCGGATAAACTCCAGCGTGATGTGGTGCATTTCACCTCCATCTTCCCAGATTAGCCCTGCACCAAGGTATTGCTCGCCCATCGGAGCTGTCCACCCATCGACCACGGTGTGAATCTCACGTCCACGTCTCTGAATGAAAGATGAGAGGTCGAGAGGGACAGCATTCAAAAGCAAACCTGAAAGTAATCCCGCACATCCCCAGCCAAATTGCAATATAAGCGCTGAACGTCGTTTGCGACCGTGTCAACCGAGGGAACCTTCGTGCCCGGTCGCAACAACTCGACCTCCTGCAGATAGAATGTGTCCTCAGCTTGATTGAACGGTCGTTTGGAAGACGCGCAGCGCAGAGCGATCAGCGTCCGGTGCGTAGCCTCCGTATACACCGAGGCGGAGGAGGATGATGACGGGGCGTTGGCCGCACGGCTAGGATCGCGAGCAATGCATGTCTTGCTTGTCGTTGCCATATTGCTCGTATTGAACGTGCCCGGCTCCTCGCGTAGACGGTCGATAGAGGGGTGCAGTGGGTCATTAAACCGGCATTTGAGTACAATCGTGATCTGTTTCTTGCTTTCATCGCGTACGAGGGAGGGGGTGTAGTGCCAGTAATGGTCGGACCTCCATTTAGAGGTTATGCTCTCTGAAAAGGACGTCAATTTCCACACAAAGACCGAGCTGCAAGCACACGCACCAAGTATGTCGCTGTCCGAACAATTCCACACCTCTGCATCACTCTTGCTGGCCAGCGCGTCCGAGTTCCTCTTCCTCCTCTTCTTCGGTGGCTCCGTGGTAGCAGGAGAGGGCTCCGGTGGCCGGTTCTCGCTCTGTCGTGTCAAGAGAGGGCTCGAGGGCGGCGAGGGCGGCGCCTGCCCGACGGTGGTATTGACCAGCAGGGGTTGGAGAGGGCTCGTCATGGCGTGGAGAGTGCGCCAGCCACGACCCGAGCGCGACTGACGCACGGCTGACGCGTCGTCAACAACGCGGAGGGCGGGATGGTGGACGGAAGGGAACGACTAGCGATCAGTCACGTCTAGTCGTGGGAACTCTTAGTCGGCTAAGTCATTCAGTCATTTCATTGATTAGCGATCTATCATTAGTTGACTAAGTCCTATTCAATCGAGGCTCTGGGCGCGGCGCACTAACTCCTGGTGTGTTTAGCCATCTATCTCTCCTGTGAATCTCACCGTTGGTCAGCGCACTGGCCTGATTTGTCGCCCTTGCCCCCCGCTCGTCATTCTCCTCCCGTACGTGCTTCCGAACCTTCATCTACACATTGACTGACTCTCGATTGCCAAGGCCCAAGACCGGTTTCCTCAATTGACCCCAGAGCCTCCGCCTGCTCATTCTGGGCTGGGGATGCTTGAACTATCACTGCGCGACGCGCAGCCACGTACCAGTAGCTTTTTTGTAGTATTCACATGAATTCAAGTGATTTTCACCATATTCTCTCAATGAAATATGAGTTGTTAGCGTGTGGTATTGTCCCGCAATCCTGGTGATATTCAAGTCGAAAGTGAGAGAAATTCACCAAGAGTTGGGGTGAACAGGTATAGTGAAAAACTCAGTTTTGTACGTGAACATTCACCATTGATTTTCCCGGTGAAATTCCCTTGTTTTGAGTGAATTTCACTGCATTACCGGGCGAATTTCTCGTCCTTTCAAGGTGAAAAATCCCCGCGAATTTCACTCATTCTGTGGTCCTCAGTGATGGGTTTTGTCGCATGTCTGCCGTCGTTTTCGACACGCAGTTACAGGCGCATCTACTCTCTGGACCAGATTGGTTGTCGACCTCTGCTCCCACACATCCGCAGAGCTCTTTCGGCTCTACCTCAAGCGGTCGGCTATGTGTCAGATAGAGGTGACTCTGCGCACCATGGGCGACCTCCAGACGCCGACGGGTCTCCAATATCTTGGCCTCCATGTCGGTCGCATCGCGCGATTGACCATCGTTGTAGAGACCCACCAAGCTCTGAATACTATTCTTGCATCGTTCCGAAATTTCGTGGTGCCATCGTTGGCGCATCTCGAGATCGATAATAGGAGCCCTCGCGACATCGACCTGTTGGGTTTGTCCCCACTGCAGTTACCAAATATCGCTTTCCTCAAAATGACGCGCTGCACTCCTTCATTCCCGCCACCTCATTGGATGGTCACCCTTACGCACCTCCATTTGAGTGATAACCCCCTACCCAATTCCCGAGAACTCGGATATTTTCCGATTCGTAACCACCCAACTCCCCTCACTGGTTTACCTTCATCTGGATCTTAGCAGGGTATCCTTTGGGTCGGGACGCGGGATCGTCTCTCAGTCTCTCACGCATCTTGACCTCGAGTTCGACGAGTCTTTCACGGGTATTTCAACATTCCACTCAATGTACGGCACATGGGAATACTGCAGGGGAGACCTATTGTTCAGACATGAGCATTGATAATGGGGTGCCCTTGAGCAACAGACCTTGATTGTACCGGATGTACATCCTCCACAAATCGTGTTTTCGCGAGGTGACTTCGTGTTTTACCCGTGCACGGGTGAGATTTGAAACAAAATTAAACCCGTGATCATTGGTCAACAGCAACTGGGCCGATTGTTGCTTGAACTGGCTCAAGTTGTATCTAATACCTCCTGCCTTGCTTCTAGAGTACTCCGCCGGCACAATGTGTGTTTGTCGCTGTCAGAAACAGTGATCAAGACTTTTTGATCCCATCGATCAAATACCCGTGGCTTTCACTATCGACGACAACGAGTCGGAATCAAATGTTCTGTCGAATGAAATCGCGTTCTTCGACGCACCCCATCTCACTCATCTCGGTCTCCATGGCACTCACGGAGACCAGCTCTCTTTACCTTTCGACTCCGCCAACCCAGCTCCGTCGGCGTTTCCTGCCTTGACTTCACTAACGTGCACCAATTTGGAACAACCGGACTGCGGTTGCGAGGCGGACCCCGGTTTTCGCAACAAATACAAGCCAATAGCAGCCCCTCCTCTGAGAGTCTTCCCCCTCATGTCCTCCTTGACATTCGTCCATCAGTATTTTGGTCCGAGAATTGTGTCCGACCTGTTGGGTCCTGGTTCGCAACCGTGGCCGCAATTGGAGGTTCTTGCCCTTCAGCCCGCGCACGCAGATGTTGAAAAGCTGTACGTGGCTCTTCAGGAGGTCGTGCGCTGGAAACAAAGCCAGCAGGAGTCGCTCCCGATGTTCAAACTTTCCCTCAATCTATTTGAACGGGAATTTGGGGCAGAAAATGGAGTCGCCATAGAGCTTTTAGAAGAGGATAGTATGGTTGGCAGTGTTTTCTGACGGTGCATGGACTTTTTAATTAATAGTTCTCTGCATTGTCAATCTCAGTGTTGCTTCACAGCTTTGTCAGGATCCGACTGTGACAGTGCGATCACGATATGCAGTTGTGTCTGGAAAGTCCTGCATATCTGACCCCCTCCCATTTCTCCTTCTCCGTCTTCCTTCCGTCGCACATCGCTCCCTGCTCTTTCATCTCAACTTGTGGCCGCATCCGAGTGCGAAGCTCACGTCTTGTCTCTTGAATTATATGTTGAAATTTTGTAGCGCAACGAGAAATATTATACAACCCGCCCGCAGGCATTGTTTTCACCGTTTGGTTTCGCGGATTTTCGAAAGATTGCCCGCATCAGTCTTTTGACAAGATCTTGCGACCTTTTTGGGCTTGGCAGCTTGTGGCACAAGCTCGCAAGGTCAAAGCGAGGGTTAAAATCCCGGAAATGGTTGAAAGTGGGGTGAAAAAAGGTATTAGCGAAGGAGGAGATACACTGAGAGGCAATGGAAGCATGTACCAGTCAGATCCAGGGTCGAAGGAAATAAATCTGTGTGGTCCGATGGGAGTTGAACGAGGGACCTTGCGAGTTTCAGGACCTGGCTTGTGAGCTTGCGGGCTTGCGCAGATTTGGCGGGCGCTTGCGGGCTTGAATGACCTTGTACAAGGTCACAAGCTAGATGTCAAAAGTCTGATGCGTGAGGAATGACTGAGCATTGCAAAGGTGTTGTCCTGACAGTTCAGGCATCGAGAACCGCCATTTATGGGTCCCTCAGGATGGCCGCCTTTGACTAAGTAATTCAGCCTCTTGCACTGGCAGACGAACACGGAAGGAGGCTGTTAAAAATACTTCATAAAGCCACGTCGCAAATTCAACGCAAATTTGAACCTAAAAACTCAGTACACAACACTGACTTGGTTGTGTGCTGGCGCTTGTACATGAAGGCTATGAGCTGTTGAAACTTGAAGAGCTGGTACTTACTGGTCGGCGATCTCGATCAATATCTTGCCTGTCACTTGCCTTTTCCTACTACCACGCGCGTGCGTGGGTCCATGACAATGTCACCCACCTCTCCACCGCCTATCCTCCTTCTCCCAGACGAACTTCTCATCGAGATCGCGGCTGTCCAACCCCAGAAATCGCTCACTCCAGAGCCTCCATCGGAATGGGTCTTGTCGCATGTGTGCAGTCGTTTTCGACGCGCAGTTACAGGCGCGGCTGCTCTCTGGACCCGAATCGTTGTGGACCTCTGCTGCGACACATCCGCAGAGCTCTTTCGGCTCTACCTCGAACGGTCGGGTGTCTGTGAGATGGACGCGACTCTGCGCGCTATGGACAGCGACCTTCCGGCCGCGCCAAAGGGCCTCCAATATCTCAGCCCGCATGTCGGTCGCATTGCGCGATTGACCATTATTGTCGAGGCCCGCCAAGCTCTGGAGACTATTCTGTCTTCGCTCCCAAATGTCGCCATGCCCGCCTTGCAGCACCTCGAGATCGAAAACAGCAGCGACCGCGATATCGACCTGTTGGATTTGTCCCCGCTCAAGTTGCCAAATATTACCTCCCTCAAAATGACCCGCTGCACTCCCTCCTTCCCACCGCCTCAATGGATGCGAGCTCTGACCCACCTCCATTTGGAGGACAACCCCTACCCAGTTCGCGAGAACTCGGATATTTTCCAATTCATAACCATGCAACACCCCTCCCTGGTTTATCTCTATCTTGACCTCATGAAAGCCATCTTTCCGTTGGGAAGCGGGATTGTCTCTCAGTCTCTCACGCATCTTGACTTGCAGTTTAATGAGGGCGAAAAGCCGTGGCCGGAATTGGACGTTCTTGCGATCCGACCCAGGCCGGCAGAAATAGAGAATGGATACACAACTCTTCAGGAGGTCGTGTGCTGGAAACGAAGCCAGCAAGAGTCACTCCCGACATTCAAGCTTTCTGCAAACTTGTTCGAACGGGAATTTTGGGCAGAAAATGGGGTGGTCGTGGAGTTGTTGGAAGAGTATAGCATGATTGGAAGTGTTTTCTAATGGTGCGTCGACTTGTCAATAGTACCTTGCCGAGCTGAGCGTTGTTGCATAGCTCACGAGATCTCAGATATAGCACGCCTGAACAGTCGGACGTCCTGTACATTTCTCCTTCGCCGTCGTCACATGTTTCCGGTTGAGCATCTCCGCCTGGACACATCCGACTCCCAGTGAGAGTTGGGCTCACGTCGCGTTGACCCAGGCTACTGCGTCGGCTCAGGTTGCCAAGCGTGACCCTGCGTTGGATATATTGAACTAGAAGCAGTTTCTTTTATTCATTGTTACATTTTTGTAGGTGAACGATGCAATTGAAAAATACATGTACAGTCGAAAGGAAGTTTCCCGCACTCGCTCGTTGGACCTGAGTCTGAATCATCAACAAGGAATGGAGGAACCCGTCAGCATCGACGTAGATCAAAGACCACAGCGAATGGGTGGAAACTGCAATCGCTCGCCAGCGACTGCTGACCCACGTCAACACCCAAGGACTGTCCTTTGGATTGGGCCTGTATTCCGGGGACTTGACTTGCTCGTCGGTTGGCAACGACCACGAAAAGATTTGGCCAAGGATTTCGGGCGGCACCCGCCTCAAAGGGGACAGAATCCCAACGTTCTTGGTGCGATATTCCGATAGCACTGTGCGTTCCCTCAGAAGCACCTCCAGTCGTTCCTCCAGCAGTGCTATCTCATCCTCTACGCAGGCTAGACGCGTGTCGGCTTTGGATACGACTTGGCGAACGTATACCCGCTCAGAGTCTTGTGGTGGCTCATTGTTCATGAGGAGTCGATGCCGAGCTTCTAGATGGGCGGGGACGCGCGAGTCGAGTTCAAGTGATTTTGGGGTGGTCAAGGCTCCGCACTCGGTACAGCGAACAGTCATTGTGGTGGTAAACGGCAAGGAAATTACAAGCATCATTGATCGAATCATCGTCCATCAATTCCGACTTGACTCCGACCTCTTCTGGCACCAGTTTTCCAAGTTGCTCGAGTGGCTATGACCATGGCACCCACCTCTCCACCGCCTATACTCCTTCTCCCAGAAGAACTCCTCATCGAGATCGCGGCTGCGAAACCCCAGAAATCACACGCCGCACAACCTCCGGAATGGGTCTTGTCGCATGTCTGCCGTCGTTTTCGACGCGTAGTGACAGCCGCGCGTACTCTCTGGACCCAAGTGGTTGTCGACCTCTGCTCCGACTCATCCACAGAGCTCTTTCGGCTCTACCTCGAGCGGTCGGCTGCGTGTCAGATGGAGGTGACCCTGCGCGCATCAGACTTTTGACATGAAACTTGTGAGCTTGTACAAGCTCATTCAAGCTCACAAGCTTCTGCCAAATCGCCGCAAGCTCGCAAGCTCACAAGCCAGGTCTCGAAATCCACAAGGTCTGCCGTTCGACTCCTGGCAAATGCAAATTTTTATTTATTCTTGGCCACTCCTGTGTTTACCTTTGTGCTCAGTGGACTCGAGGGCTGTCCTGCTGTTTACAGAATTATTCCTGAGCTGAAATTTGGTTTTTTCAGATGCATTGTTCATTGGAATCGAGCTTGCGAGCTTGTGCGGCAAGCTGCCAAGCCCCACAAGTCCACAAGATGATTGTCAAAACACTGATGCGCCATGAACAACGACCTTGAGGCGCCGAAGGGCCTCCAATATCTCAGCCCTCATGTCGGTCGCATCGCGCGATTGACCATCGCTGTCAATTCCCATGAAGTTCTGGACACTGTTCTTGCTTCGTTCCGGAATGTCGCGATGCCCTCCTTGCAACACCTCGAGATCAGCAGCAAGTACGATATCGACCTGGTGGATAATGATTTGTCCCCACTGCAGTTGCGAATTATCTTCTCCTTCAAAATAGCCTGCTGCACTCTTTCGTTTCCGCCCCCTCAATGGATGGTCGGTCTGACCCACCTCGATTTGAGAGGCTACCCCTACCCAGCTCCGGAGAACTCGGATATTTTCCGACGCATCACCAAGGAACTCTCCTCACTGGTTTACTTATATGTTGACCTAAGCACAGTCACATTTATATCGGGCGGCGGCATCGTCTCACAGTCTCTCACGCATCTAGACTTGGAGCTCCACGAGAGCGATGAGGAATCAGAAGCCTTGTCAAATGAACTCTCGTCCTTCAACACACCTCATCTCACTCATCTCGGTCTTCATGGCACTCACGGAGACCAGCTCTCTCTTCTTTTCAACTCGACCCAGCCCGCCCAGGCAAGGCTTCCTGCCGTGAGCTCGCTCACGTTCACCCATCTCGACAGGCCTGTGGTCTGTACTTGCGAGGTCGAAGGCAGTTATCGGGACCATTACAAGCCGATAGCTGCCCCTCTAAAGCTCTTTCCCGTCGTGTCTTCGTTGACGCTCGTCGACGAGTGCTTTACTCCGAGAATTGTCTCGGATCTATTGGGTCACGGCTCGCAGCCGTGGCCACTGTTGGACGTTCTTGCGCTTCGACCCAAACCGTCCGAAGCGGAAAAGCTGTACACGGCTCTTCAGGATGTCGTTCGCTGGAAACGAAGCCAGCAAGAGTCGCTCTAGGCTCGAATCCAGCCTGTCTATGAACGAGTGTCGATAGACAGGCTGGTCGATTTCGTTTGATGGATCCCTGTCGCGCGATCAATGATTTCATTTATCCATAAAAGGTTATTCGGCACTTAGACTCGTGACCAGTCTGTCTATGAGTTGTCGATAGACAGACTGGTCGATCTCGGAGAAAATCAATAGGACGCGCCGATTTCCTAATTTGGCGAATTCACGTGATCTGCCAGCTCTCTGCTTCCCTCTGCTTCCACTGCGTTGTGCGACCCTCGCCGCTGCCTCGGAGCTAGTCAGAAACCCTCCAGGGCCGTCCTTCATCATGTCCACCGGCTCTCAGCGGCGTTACAGGCCTCATAACATCAATCCATACTCCGCAAACCCGGTTCCAGGCACGTCCGCTTTCACGTTCACAGGCGATGGCGCCTCCTCCTCTACCGTGTCTCATTGGCAGTTGGCGCCTCCTGTCGATACATTTGT